>APFE031739306.1:9083-122108 GCA_000404065.3 Pinus taeda
TGTGCTTCAGGTGTATCCAGTATGAAAATTAATGAAACATGGTACCCGAAGGATTGTAGGCCGACACCTACGTACTAGTATCTTAGCTAGTACAAGAGCTAAGGGGGTGGTAGCTCCCTTCTAGTAGAAGTTGAAATCTTTGGAGCATTGTAGCAGGTAGCAGCCTGCGTATTAGTAAATGGATCGGCTAGTACAAGATCTATGGGGGTTGTAGCTCACTGCAGGTAGAAGCCTGCGCACTGGCATAAGACTGCACCAGTACAGAAATATTGTAAAAGGATTTTCTTATTAAGAAGAAGATTGAGATGACTTGCAGCTTGCAGCAGGTGGTTTCTCCCACATTGGGTTTCCACCTTATATCATGGTGTTCATGTGTGTGGCCTATGTGTGATGATCTGTTCTATTTTACTGCACCTGTTTACTGTTAATATGGTTGATAATGTTTTAATGCACTCATTAAGGATCAACTAACTGAATCATAAGAAGTTGTGGAAGTAGCATATATGAATCTGAATATGGAAATGAACAAGTTTTATTGATGTGATAATACTGATTCACCCCCCCTCTTTGTATTATTTCCAACATCTATGCATAGAGGAATACCTGTACCGATGGCCCGGTGGAGATGCCCTTGAGCTGCTGCTCCTACTGAAACGCTCGTCTTGACTACCCACTGGATTTACCTCCCAGCCAACTAGGAAATACTTCCTAGCCCAGGAAACCTCCACAAGTTCCCTAGCCCTCTGAGCCCAAGTCCAACCAGATGTAGTGTGTCCAAGATAAATAATCCAGACCAAGATAAACAATACTTCCTTCCTCCTTCCCAAACCATTTCTCCAAAATCATAGCCAACAAAAAACAATAGCAAGACCAAGCACCCCCATTTCTCCCTTCCTCCTATTTTTGTGCCCCTCCTCTCTTCTCCACCTCAACCACCTCTCATTAATGTCATTAACTTCTCCCTCATCCTTACAGTTGACTTCTCTTCTCCCAAGTAAATATATGAGTACATTTGGGGATGTGATATGAATATAAAATTGGGTAATTAATGGGAGAGGACCATGTCTTCTCCCAAGTAAATGTGAGAGTACATTTGGGAATGTGAGATGAATATATATATTGGTAATTAGTTGAGAGGACCATGTCTTCTCCCAAGTAAATGTGAGAGTACATTTGGGAATGTGAGATGAATATATATATTGGTAATTAGTTGGAGAGGACCATGTCTTCTCCCAAGTAAATGTGAGAGTACATTTGGGAATGTGAGATATATATATATATATCGGTAATTAGTTGGAGAGGACCATGTCTTCTCCCAAGTAAATGTGAGAGTACATTTGGGAATGTGAGATGAATATATAATTTGGAATAATGGAAGGAGACCATATCCTATCCAAGATTCAATTTGAGAAGACAAGTTGGGAATTTGAATAATAGCAATAATGAATTTGATATCCGTAAATAAAATTTATGGTTTCCCAAATGAAGGTATTCACCAATATTTCTCAATATTTTCAGGTAATGTAAACATTAATAAAATTTGCATGATAAGATTAAGTGGGGCATTACATACACCCCTCCTTCAGAAACTTCGTCCTGAAGTTAGAGTGAAAAGATATAAGGAATTCAAAGGCATAACAAAATAGAGAGAGTTATAGTAGTAAAATTTGATAAGTCAGACAATGACATTACTTCCCATCAAGAGTCTTCAACTGATGTATATACTCCTATCCATCCTGACCTACTTCCGTTCCCACCCTATCCATCCTCTGCTACTATATACGGTGGCATCAACTATACCAATCTAACCACTGATAAAACCAACATGGTGGAAGTGTTGACTATATCGACCTAACTTCCCCAATAGGCAACTGGCAATCATCATCACACGTCTAGGGAAGCGTGTCCACCACTGCCCTCCCACGATTCCAGGTTTTGGAGGTTATACGGTGGGAAATGCCTCCACCCCTCCTCACAACTAGGGTCAACACCCTAATACGGACCACACTACAGCTCTATTTGGACTTGTCATCGAATAATCCAGTCAGGTAGTCTTGCCACCTGTTATTTGCATTTTACTCATGTCATAGGAGTGCATATCAAGTAGATACCAAATGTAATAGAAAAATGTACATTATACCTTCCTCATGAGATGTCTTGAATTTCCCTCAATGGAACAGTAGATCTCGACTATCATATAGTTATTTCCCCCTGTGGGTTAGCTCTCATTCATGCATTTATATAACAACAAGATATATAATCATCATGTTATTAAGTCTAGTATCCACGTGTCAATCTTGCAGTTCATATTGGAAATAAATCATATATTTACTAAGTCATTCATTTAAACAAATCATATCCACTTGAGCCATATATGAAACAAATAATTCTGATAAGTCACACACTAGATAATTCACCACTAAGTGAGTCATACATTTAGGCCATGCATCAACCATTTCCATCATCAATATCAAATCTATCAATTGATTTATATAAGTAGCTTCACGTGCCCAACCAAATACATCAATATTACATAATGTTCATAAATAATAACATGGAACTGCAAAATAGAGCCTTAGCATGGGTAGCTATCTAAGTCAAAATGGGCATCACAGATGCTCAGGTGACAACCTTGTGAAACCCCTTGATAATAATTAGAGTTGAAACAGATTCAACTGTCCACCATGGAAAATAGCATTTGAACCCGGATATGCTATAAGGTGGTACCAAAACCAAAATATTGGCAAGCAACGGATTAGTGCACTATCAATTCCACTAGAAGGTTCTAGTATAAGTTTCATGCATATAATTTCCTTAATACCTCAGTGAATATAAAAGTCCCACTCTTCCAATTTGCTGGTTTTTCATCTTCCAAACCAATTAGTTAACTTGAAAATAAAAGACTCAAAACTTCAGAAACTGTTTCCAACATGATTTTCATACTTTATTTTTTTTTCTAAATTGAAAGAAATGTCCTCTAAATGTCAAAGGTTCAAATTTATTATATATTTAATCATTGTTTACTAGTACTAAAACAATTTCATGATATATATTGTAGCTCACAATATGACCAGAAAAATAAGAAATAAATAAATGAATGGAATAATTGACTTTGCCCTGCTGCTATTAGTATTTCCCTTCTAAATGGCATTGTATTTCTAAAGATGCCTACTCCTTTCACAAGTGGCCAATGACCACAAAAGTTGCGAAGAAAGTTGAGGGTCCTTTTATCCAAAACTAGAGACACATTATTTTTCATGACATTTTTATTCAACACTAGAATAATGGTAAAAGTGTATTCTAATATTTTCACTGGTCTTTTATTGACTAAATAAGCTTCCATTCAAAAATCCCAAATTCTCTACGAATTGATCTTCTCATTTAATTTTAAGATCATTAAAAACGACTATCACAGTAAGCCTTACAGAAGTCCATGGTATTCAATCTATGTTTTCACTAGAAAATTCCACCACCCATAGAATAATCATTAATGTGACCTACAAGATATTTCAACACATCCTAATATGAATTCCCATGCTTCATAGTTGTTTACTTCTCAGACTCGATATTTGTTATTATGACTTCCTCCATGAAGAATGACAAATATTCTATTTGAAAGATAATCCTACTATCCGAATTGAAAATCTACTATATCTTAAATAAGAATAATATAATCTACTATCAACAGAATTAAAATCCACCCTCGTATGTAAAATATAACTGACTACATTATTTAGATTGGGACACATTTTGGGTATAAATTATTGGCTCAAAAACTGCAATTTTCAGTGCAAATATTGTTCACACCATCCATATATTTAATAGACACTGAGGTTGGCATCAAAACAAAGACCTCAGGTACATATTAGTGGGAACAAAAACTGCAATTTTCAATGAAAAATATATTTCACCTCATTCTTCAACCAGAATTCTGAGACCATTACACAGTTTGTTCAAAACGTTCAAGTGGCACATCCTTTAGCCAAATTTAATCATTGTGATGTGGCAGACTTAACTAAACAATTTATGAACTTGGGCTGCATGTTGAAATAGAATAGCTACATCTTCACAAACCAATCATCATGGCTTAACCATAGATCCCTTTGAATGTCGAGAAAGTGATCTTGCCCATAACCATCGATCTATCTTCAACCTGCTCACTTTCCTATCATTAATTCTTTGGTTCATGTGCCAAAGTCATCCAATCATAATCATATAGTTTCCATGCATCTTCTTAGATAACATAGATATAACAAATCATCAGAATCATTGGATCAACATCATTCATCATGGGCTTCCTTCATGTAGTAAGCATTAGGCAAGATGAGTCATCAAGTGTTATGCCAGTGATCCTATAGCTCCCTCTGAAGTATTACTTTAATTGGTGATCTCGCCTTCATCAATATGCTCATTTTAAGATGAGACAATATCGTGCTACAATTGTATCAACAAACTTCCAATTACTAAATCCCAACAATACACATGCACAGGAAATCTCTCTCACATGCTCTTCCTGTTTAACAACAACTTCTAAACAATAATATATTCAACTGACAAACATCAATAGCAGTATCATACCTACATCAATAGTACCTTTATATTATTGATATCACAAGTACTTTTGACTGTTTGAAGATACTAAGAGACTTTGATCTGAATTTTTCCTTGGAATGATCTACTCTGTTCCTTTTGAATTGTTTGCTTCGAGTCTGATTATGCTAAGGTGTCTTATGCAACACTGGTTCAGAGTTGTAGCCCTTATTAACACTATTTCTAACATTTTCTACTACACTCTAGATAGTCCAAAGAGAACCCAAGCAATAGATCAATTCAAGTTATGCCAAGTTAATTCTTAGCCACAAATTCAAACTTTAGAACATGTTATCATAGGCTAGTTTCACGAGGTCATCAATATGCTTGGAATATATATAACTGTTGATGTATTAGATTTCTTGAAAGATTCAATGTTGTTGCAAAAGAATGTGGCAATAGAGAATGCACTTTAAACTGTTGATGAAGAATTGACAGCTACCCTCAAGGTTTTGATACTTGCCAATGGTTGTTGAAGATGAAAAAATGTTAATGCTTGTTGTAGCCTAGGATCAGTGACACGATGTTCATCACACAGTGCAATACAACTTTGATTTATTTCTCAAGCTAATGGAGGATTCAAACTACTTTAGGTTATCTTCTATATGATGTACGATGTGAAAGAGAAGTGATTTCTATCATAAATGAGGTTTAGTCATAAAACAATCTTCAGATTTCCACAAATTTGTACACCTTCAGGACTGCTTCTTTCAATGATGTTACTACTGGGCTTCAAATTAAATTATTGTATAGAAGATTTCAAGGAGACTATTTCTTCTCAAAATTGAAAGAGGATTAACTCTACTACAAAATATCAAATTCTTTTATTGCTTGATGCTTGGAGCTTTCCTTATATCCAATGTGACCAAAGATTTAGTGAAGTCATTATTGATGCAAAATATCGAACCTCTGCTACTTCAAAGATAATTAGGCTTAGTCAAGATACCTCAGTTTCACTGCTTGAAGAGAAATTTTGTGAGATGACAAGACCAAGAAATGTCTATAAGTTTGATGGTACAAATGTTAAAGGATGTATTTTACAAATATCTCCTTCAAACCCTAAATAATCCTTGAGAACAATCTTAGATCAACAAAAATAGTGCACCAAGTCTGTCTTGTGACCTAAAGTCATATTTGTGAATTGACTTACAAGTATGACTCATACTTGTAGGTCAAACGTGAGTCAGACTCTCACTTCTCGCAATTCAAACTCAACCATCTGTCTATAAAAGACACATAAAAAAGAAAGAAAATAAAGCACTCATTTTGCTTGTTTATTTGCCCCAATTTCACAATAGACAACCTCCAGATCATCAATTATCCAAGATCTATGAAGTATCTTCTAGATTCTGTAATACTCTGTCCTCCCCCCCCTAGTTTGTAATATGTTTCAATGTCACCGTGAATCACAACATGCATGTTCCTCAATTATTTATTTATTTTTTTAAAACTAGAACAGACAACTTATAAATGATGTACGTATGTTTTGTTAGTTAATGAATATTCACCAAACCACTGATTAAAGAATGAAGCACTAGTACTAGCCATGATACTACGAGTGGAATCTAGTGAGGGGACTAGGAGGTTACCTTTCCTACCAAGTAATTGACCTTTGCCGAAAGTTCCACATTGCCAAATTGCCAGAAATTTAAATTTGAAATTACTTCCTAGAAATCAGTTATTGAGGGAGAGCTAGGTAGTGGGGCAGCCAACCACTGAGAGTTATGAAGGGATGAGAAGTAGGTGGAAAGAAGGAACTATACCAATGATATTGACTAGAACTACAATAAAGTGAATCTGCAAACCCACATTCTGAGCAACAAATATAAGATTCTGATAGAACCAAAAAAAATGGTGAGTTTCAACAACACAGAAATACTCTCCTGAGAGGTATGGACGCTAGCTCGGTCCAAATCCAAAGCAGTATGAATGCTTATGTTAGTCCAAATTACTTGCAGTAGCACACTTCCCAAAGGCCCTTACTTTAATGCCTAAGTGTCGTTTTATAGCTAGTGATTCCACTTTTTAGAAAAAGAGGAATTTCATTCCTCGATGAGTGACATTTGTAAGGGGTTACTTAATGCTAAATATAGGTTGAGTTACAAACAATATCATGAGTGAGAGGAACATAAATGTGAGCCTGCAATAGTGTCTACTGCGCTAAGAAATGAAAAAAGATGCTTGAAAGTTGTTTCTCAACATCATAACCTAAAATAGAAATTGTTGTCAGTAATAGCTTGACAGATCAGTGATAGTTAGTAGCTAATATAACCGAACCAGGGTTCAAGTCTTACCAAGTAACATGCTAGTGTTTGTGCTCATGCTTGTGGTTGTGTGTTAGCATGCGCAAAGGCAGTTAGGGCCAGATGCAAATCCTGGGCAATTTTGGTGGCCCCACTCCTAGCTGCTTAGCGGAAGGTAACCAAACTGCATGCAAAATATGGACAATTAGCCTATTCTTAGTAATGCAAAATCTGGGCAAGTTAGCCTATTCGTAGTAAGAGAAGCCATTACTAATTAGTGGTCTTTTAACCATTTTTTTTTCTTTTTTCTTTTTTTTACAAGTGTCATCCTTTGTGCCATCCATTGTATTTTGGCCCTACTTCCCAACCATCTCAAAAACCGAATTCCCTATCAATATAAGTTTTTGGTAGACAAAGAATTACTGACTACGGAGATGCTATCATTGTCCCTTGCATTATAATTGTTGCAAGTGTGAAAATAGAAGATGACACCAACTGGCACATGAACAAGGTTTTTTTTCCCTTCACTTTATCTGGCTTGAACAACCTGAAAAGTTGGTTAGTTGCAATCCAAAGTCACTCTTTGACAAATAATTATCACATTCAGGTTCTACATGAAAAATGAAACTGTTTAATGTTTAGAAGGTCAACGGTCAGATCAGTGCATATATGATTTTGATCGTTCTGATATATAACTCATTTCATTTTTCCTGTTTGTTTAGGGAAACTCTACTTTGCTGGAGACATACAAAATAAATAGAATTTTGAAGTAAGAACTTGCTGTCTAGATATGATCTGGCATTCATTCTATCACCAAGGTGCGAGAACTATAATAAATAGTGGGAGACTGCTTACTTTAAAAGTAGCACAATCACATCTTCTTCATAGGCTCTTCCTATTTCCCTCGAATTAATGAATAATCAGTATAGGAACACATCCTTTTTTTTCATGTTAGATACTTGTCTCTAAGATAATGCCACCAATCTTTAAAGTGATGGAGATGGTGGGTGTATCTTTGTCAACCATTTCTCTTATGACAATATTGGAAATCTCTTTGGTAGTATTGGAGAAGCCACAAACATACAGTACTGAAGGATCCTTTCCCTTGTTTAAGTGCTCATAAACTCAAAGCAAATTCTTAGCTTTTTACAATGACAGAAAAGAATAAATTCGTTTTGATGTCTAGACAAATTTGCAACATAGGTTTCATGGCCCTCTTCTACTTGGAATCATTATCAGAGGTGGGAAGGTTCCCAATCTAGTATCAATTTTTAGTTGTAGGGGTGCAAGCTATTTCCTACAACAAAATTATTCAGTTTATTATTCAAACCAATCCAGCTACATCCTGGCATCCTTTTTTTTTTACCCTCCTATCTTTCATTATTCTTCGCATTTTCTGTACACCATCCCACCTGCCAACAATTGCATACGTATTTGATTGCAAGACTTAATGCACAACATTCTCGAGATCTAATTCAAATAGGTGTTCTGCCACATACTCTCCTAGCTCTACACTACCATGGACTCTACAAGCAGCAAGCAAGCATCCCCATACAATGACATTTGGTTTCATTGGTATTTTGCTGATAATTTCCCAAGCCTCAATAAGCCTGCCAGCACGGCCAAAGAGGTCAACCATGCAACTATAGTGCTCTAATCCAGGTTTGATCCCATAATCACTAATCATACGATCAAAGTACTGTCGGGCATCATTCACTAAGCCTGCATGGCAGCAAGCAGACAGAATGCCAACCAAGGTTACATAGTCAGGTGTTATACCCAAATGTTGCATTTATTTGAAGAGATGCAAAGCATCATAGGCACACCCGTGCATTGCATACCCAACAATCATGGAACTCCAGGAAACAAAATCTCGTCTAGGCATTTTGTGGAACAATTTGTCAGCAATATCTATGCTCCCAAATTTAGCATACATATCTATGAGGGCATTCCATACAAATATATCCGATTGAAATCCATTTCTAATTATGTTTTCATGAACCTCCTTACCCTTTTCCAGAGTTGCCAAGTTAGCACATGTTGGTAGAAGACTAGTCAGAGTTACTGAATTCAGCTTCACATCCATCAAACACATCTGCTGAAAAAGCTCCAAGGCCTCTACAAAACACCCATGCTGTGTACACCCTGAAATCATTGCATTCCATGATATGAGATGCCGCTCTGGCATTTCGTGAAAAAAATTCAGGGCTTTGCCAACATGCCCATTTTGTGTGTATCCTGCAATCATAACAGTCCATGAGATTGCATTCCATTCAGGCATTTTCTAAAAGAGATCCAGAGCCTCGTCAAGACAACCACACTTAGCATATCCAACAACCATGCTAGTCCATGAAACTACACTTCATTCAGGCATTTCATCAAACACTTGGCGTGCATCCTCAATAACCCGACATTTAATATACATGTCCACAAGGACACTCCCCACAAATACATCAGAATGAAACCCAATTTTAATGATATCCCCATGGATCTCCTTCCCATGTTCCAACGCTGCCTGGTTCACACAAGCGGGGAGAATGCTTGCATAACTGAACTGATTTGGTTGAACACCTGCTTGTCTCATTCAGAAAAACAGTTTCAATGCTTCCTTAACAAATCCATGGCTTGCATAAGCTGAAATCATGGCAGTCCACGAGACAACGTTTCGTACAGGCATTTCGTCAAACAATTTGCGGGCATCCTCCAGATTTTCACACTTGATACCCATTATCACAAGCATGTTACTCAAATACATATCTGGATTAAATCCTATTTGAATGATGTGAGAATGGAATAATTTCCCTTGGGATGGAGACTTATTATTTAAGAAGAGCTGCAAGAGAAAAACATAAGTGGAGAAGTTTGCATGAATGCCTTTCGTCTGCAATAAGTGAAGTGTTTCGTTGCGTTGCCTAGTGTCTCTTCCATAAGAACTCTTTCTATAACCGAATTTAGGCATAATATCAATTATCTTGGTGTTAGAATAAATGTTAATGGCCTCGACTCTATGATGGAACTAGATCAGCTTCTTCCTCTGACATTGAGCCATAAAAATTGTAATCGACTTTAGCATTCCTAAAAGACCGGAGCAATCTCATGTTTGAAGCATGGATTTTTGTTTGTGATCTTGCTCTCTTTCGCAGTGGTTTTGCATTAAAAAGAGCGCTGATGGCATAAGAATGATCAAATGGCTGTTAAGCGAAACCATTTTAAAGTCTTACAAGTCCTTAGGAGGGTTACAAGCTCTTTATAGCGGAATTTGGGTTCAGTGGGTTTTGGGTCCAGATTTTGAACCAAGGCTCTGATACCACGTGTAAGACCCCATCCTAGGGTCTTCTAACAGATCTATATTCTCTGAGAATTAAATGCAATAAGAGGCAACAATTTACTTTCTTACAAGACATTTAAACAATGATAATTTTACCATTTACATTCTAATCCCTACAATAATGAACATTTCATTTCAATAACTTACATGAGTAATCTATGCATAGAGGAATACTTGTACAGATGACCCGATGGAGATGCCCTTGAGCTGCTGCTCCTGCTGAAACGATCCTCTTGACTACTGACTGTATTTACCTCCTAGCCAACTAGGAAATACTTCCTAGCCCAGGAAACCTCCACAAGTTCCCTAGCCCTTTGAGCCCAAGTCCAACCAGATGTAGTGTGTCCAAGATGAATAATCCAGACCAAGATAAACAATACTTCCTTCCTCCTTCCCAAACCATTTCTCCAAAATCACAGCCAACCAAAAACAATAGCAAGACCAAGAATCCCCCTTTCTCCCTTCCTCCTTCCCTTTTTATGCCCCTCCTCTCTTCTCCACCTCAACCACCTCTCATTAATGTCATTAACTTCTCCCTCATCCTTACAGTTGACTTCTCTTCTCCCAAGTAAATATGAGAGTACATTTGGGGATGTGATATGAATATAAAATTGGGTAATCAATGGGAGAGGACCATGTCTTCTCCCAAGTAAATGTGAGAGTACATTTGGGAATGTGAGATGAATATATATATTGGTAATTAGTTAGAGAGGACCATGTCTTCTCCCAAGTAAATGTGAGAGTACATTTGGGAATGTGAGATGAATATATATATATTGGTAATTAGTTGGAGAGGACCATGTCTTCTCCCAAGTAAATGTGAGAGTACATTTGGGAATGTGAGATGAATATATAATTTGGAATAATGGAAGGAGACCATATCATATCCAAGATTCAATTTGAGAAGACAAGTTGGGAATTTGAATAATATTAATAATGAATTTTATATCAGTAAATAAAATTTATAGTTTTCCAAATGACGGTATTCACCAATATTTCTCAATATTTTTAGGTAATGTAAACATTAATAAAATTTGCATGATAAGATTAAGTGGGGCATTACATCTCAGTACAATCCTCACAGATGCTCACAGACAATCCTGGCTTCTCACAAGCCTTCCTCTCTGTCCTCCAAGCTCCTATTTCTTTGCGTTGTTTCTCTTGGGTGATCCTCCTGTTACCAAGTGGAAAATTGATCTCACACACAGATCTCACACCCTGTCAAAACTACGCAATCCTCAAGGAATTTGTCCTTCTGCATGCATGAATTTTCTTTATAGGAAAACATATGCAGCTGATAGTACAATGTCCTTGACATTTAGTTCAACTGGGTCTTTCTCAGAATAAACATGCATGAGTTACTGATGAGGGAATCTTCAGTTATCTGGAGTACACTGGTTGAGTGCATGCATGCATCAACTGACTGATAACCCACAATTAGTTCCTCAAACAGTTTGGAACTAATTTAACTAGATTAGCTCAGTAAACTGAGTTAACTAATGACAACTCAAATATAACTCAATCTTATCTCCTTAATTAAGGGATAATCTCCTTAATGTAAGGGATAACTGTTGCATGACTTCAAAGAGACTTCTAACTTGAATTTCTCCAACTAATTAATCCATAATGAATTAATTAATTATTTCCAAGCAGTTGGTGAGACTAAATTCGATTTTAACTCACAATTTTAATTCAAGGACAAATTAAAATTGGAATATTCTTGTTGCCACATTTCAACACCTTACAACCATAGCATTATATCTTTGACATATCAATCTTCTTCTTTTTCCGAGGATTAAACTTTCCAAAATTTCCTTTTCCCCTGGACATGGAAACATATGCTTAACTTGTTCATTTGATCCAAAATCGCTTTTTACCTTCAACCTAGTTTCCTAAATATTACATAATGACCAAATTTCACTGAATTGAGTGGTTTCCTTCTTTCCATAGATACTTGATACAAAGTTTCCCCACTCATAGGTAGTGCATTGAGCACAAAGGTGGCCATTTCTTTATCAGACATTATTTTCCCTAGCTCTTGTAATTGATTTCTTATTTGAGATACCCTCATAATGTATGAGGCTAACCCTTCTTACTTACCTCCATATTGTATAGTTTGGTTCTCAGTGATATAAATTCACCTGCAGTGGTTACAAAAAACAATTCTACCAACTTATCATAAATTTCTTTTGATTTCTCCAAATTTTCTACATAAGGGATGAGGGAATCCTTGATTGATTCTATGAGGATTCTAGAGACCTTTGTTACCCTTTCATATGCTTCGATAGTTCTTGAGATTTCTCTTGATATGGTTTGGAGAATGAGCCCTTAACATATTCAATAACTTCATACTCTATGAGGATCAAATCTATCCTCTTTTTCCATGCAAGGAAATTTAATGACCCAACCAGTTTGTTGCTCTCCTTGCAGAATGAAGTCATGTTGATAGTAGATTCAGAAATAAATCTAAAGATACTTACATGTCAAGTGAAGATGCTCCTAGATGATGATATCTTCAATTTGATTCCTTCTTGATGATGTTACTTCCTTGATTATCTTCTTCAAGGATGTTTGAGATGCGATGTTTGCTTCAATGTAAGGGAGATCACCTTGATTTATTCTATGATGATGGCAATTCTTCTTCTTCCTTCCTTGGATGACAATGTAGAATGTGGAGGCTTCCCAAGGTGCTTCAAATTTAGAGTCCTTCTTTCAATGGAGGTAGGGTTTTTGAGTTCTTCTTCTCCTTGTGATGATGTGATCCTTGAGACGAGTACTCCTCCTTGGTGCTTCTTAGTCCCCCTTACTGATTTCTTTTTGTTTGGCCCCTATGTAGCCTTCTTCAATGATGTCATCTTCAATATGCCTATTCTTCTTGTTGTAGTAACCTATCTCTGATAATGTGTTGAGAAATCTAGGGGCAACTAGATTATGTGGTATCTCTTTCTTTCATAACCGCTTGTAATGTATTTTTACTTAACTTGATTAGCTTATTCTTTCATAGATTATTATTATGTTCTTATCATCAAACAAATACCATACTATGAAGACCAAACATTCAAGAAGACACAAAAATTAGGCTATAAGCTAGGACCAAAACCTCTCCTCTTGAGAGGAAAACCCACAAGAATTATTATCTTCTTATAGAACTTCAAATGACGAATTCCAAGACCTAAGATCCTTGTCAAAGACCCCTCCAAGACCGAGTCAAACTTATCCTTCTTTTTCTAGCTACTTTGACCTAACATCTTCTAACAATTTCGACCTAGCAACTTCACCCTTCCAACAACTTCCAACAATTTTTGACCTTCCAACAATTTCCAGCAACTTCGACCTTCCTCAACAGTTCCTTTTGCAACTTTGAATTCCTAGAAATTTCTTTGGCAACTTCGACTTCCCAACAGTGTCTTCTACAATTTTGATTTCCTAATAGTTTCTTTTGCAACTTTGACTTTTTTGTAGTAAAGTTTCCCTAAGCTTCACTTGTGTGAGAAGAAGATAGATAATAAACCCAAAAACTTCGTCCTTCTTCCTTCTATCCTCCTTCGCTCGCCTTTCTTCTGCCTCTTCTTCTCTTGGATGATGAGGAATGAGTGAGTGTCCATAGGAGGTTGAGTTATGTTCTATATATAGTCTTCTTAGAAGGTCAAATTATAGTCCATGAGGGCAACTTGTTCCTTCTTGTAGGCCAACTTGTTTGACAAGGTCTTAGAGAGTTTTTATGACAATTTTGACTATACAAAATTTTTCTTTATAAGATACAACATTCCCAAAGGGGTATTACATGTATGACAATGACTCTTTTGACTTCATAATTCTATGACAAACCTAGAAGAGCTCAATGGATACTTGACCTATAAATAAATTTATCTTGAGCATGAAACCCATGCCTCAAGAATGAAAATAATAATTTTCTCCTCTTTAATATCAAATACATAAATCATGATTACAATAGACATTATGAAGACCAAATATATTTACATATTCCAAAAACATCTATGTCTTGTGAAATGAAAAGGGTAAACTTAGAGTGAGAAAACATAAGTCATTACTTATAAATATGACATCATGATTTTGTAACTAGATTGACATGCAATTGTATATGTATGATTTGCTACCTCTTGTCACACAAGTTTGATTATATGGTAGGATGGAACATTAATGTTGTTATACACCTAATGTGGGAGCTATTTATAGCCTGGAAAGCTCAATATACTATAGAACCAAAAATATGACACATGAAGGATTATGTGGACTATGAGAAGAAAAACATGTGGAATGTCAATTTATATAAATAACTTAGGTGTCATATCGATTATATTAAAATAGTACCTTGATATTATAAATTGTAGGGATGGTTTTGATATAGAAATATTTGGCATTTTATATATTGAAACATATCTAATAGAGCATGGATATATTTCCTACTTGATTAAGAATGGTATGTTTTGGTTTTCATGGAAATGCTTTCACTTTTTTTTTTTTTTAAACTGAAACGGGTATGTTTTATTTATGATTTGGTTGGGCCGAAGCCTAATCAACCTTGTTACACTGCAATATCTTACATCTTAATACATCTTGATGTACTTTGTTTCTTAGGTTAAGGAACACTTGCTTGAATAATACTATTGTCATTGATGTTGAGTTCACCCGATGTAAGAAGGCAGCCTTTGTTTTCCATTATATCCACTTCACTATTCGAACTTCTAAGAATGTGGAAAATTTGAAAGGATTCAAAGTCCTTCAGGATGGTCATTAGCCTTTTTAGAGACTTGTTGAGAGTGGTGTTGTTGAACTGGTCCTGCATATTGATCTTCTTGATGAGGATTTCTAAGTCTCCAAATGCTTGACAATCTTTGATGCCTGTTTCCCAAACAATTTGGCAGGCTTTTGTGAGGCCAAGAAGTTCTGCCTGGTTATTTGTACGATGACCAAGCCCCCAGCTGAAGCAATATTTTCTAGTGCTGTTTGGGGAGTAGATGACTCCACCAGCGCCCGTTGCCCCAGGGTTTCCCTTGGAGGCTCTATCGAAGAAAATTGTTGTTTTGAGATGGTTCCTCCACCAAAGTTGGAAGCTGGCTTCTAGATATCTTAATCTCCAGTGAGGGTTGGGAAGAGGGAGGACCAGAGATTTGCCTTTGGGGAGAGGGCTAAGATGATTCAACCAGCTCTTTTCAGAAGGGAGGAGAGAAGAATCTGATTTTTGCGAATGCTGAAGAACAGATTGTAGGAGAAGAGCTTTAACTTTAGCAGCTATTTTTGTAGGGAAGCAAGGAGTATTATTGAATGTCAAGTCGTTTTGGGCAAGCCAGATTTCCTAGCACACGAATTTAGGGATTGAAAGCCAAATGTGATACCATAGAGAGTTGCTGGGAATGGGATAAGGATAATTTTGGAACCATGTGGAGTAAAGATTAGCCATGATGCATTGCTGGGGAAAATTAACTTGCAGATGAAGGAGCGTTATTTTCCAGACTTCCTTGGCAAAAACGTAGTCTAGGAACAGCTGAGGGAATGTCTCTCCAGCATTTTTGCACATGATGCATCGATGAGGTCTAGCAATGTTTCTTTTTAGCAGATTGTCACTTGTCAATTGTTTGTTATGCATGAGGATCCAGAAAAAAAATTGACTTTCGAAAGTCCTGTAGAATGCCAAACCTATTTCCAAATGTTGGGAGAGCATATTTTATCTTTTTTTGGCTGCAGAGCGATATAACCTGCTGTAGTGGTATAAGTGCCAGTGTCTCTCCAGCCCCAGCTATCTGGACTATCACAATGGATGGGCGCAGCGTTCGAGAGGAGCGATTTCAGTGCTGCCAGCTGTGGAAGGAGATGCTCTAGTACAATTAGGAAGCTCCAATCCTGCCAATTCCATTTGCGATCCCACTTTGTTATGTCAAATAGCTTGCAATACCCTACATCTAGAAGCTAGCATCGGAGGTCACGAATTTCATCATGGGATTTAAGGGGTGTGCTATTCATTATACGATCTTCCCACAAGTAAGTTTATTTTTTTCCATTGCCTAGAATATAGTAGAGGTGAGACTTAAAGCGACTGATGTTGTTTCTGCATAAATTATAGGTTAACGTTCTAGGGGAGGTGTTTTCAACAGATAGTTGCCTGAGAGAGAATTCCTGTGCATATTTTTTCCTGAGTGTGTCACTAACTGGATGAGCAGGGTTGGAATAGATTTTCCAGAGAAGCTTGCAGCCGAGAGCAAGATTGGTGAGTGCAGGGTCTCTTATCTGGAGTCCTCCATCCGCTATTGGGCATTTTACTAGATCCCAGTTTGCCAAGTGCATTTTTCTTTGATTGCCTTTGCCTCCTTGCCAAAGAAAGTTTTACAGAAGGCAAGAGATTTTCTCCATGATGTGTTTAGGAGAAAGAAGAAAAGAGGCTTGGTGGATAGGACGGGAAGAAAGCACAGATTTTATTAAGATTGTTTTTCCTCGCTTTATGAGCCAGAAGCCTCCCCAAGAGGTGATCTTGGATTTGATATTGCTGATGATACCTTGCCACAGAGTTATGATATTAACCCTGGAGGTGAGTGGTAGGCCAAGATATTTGATGCTGCCCCAATGGGTGAAGCCCTTGAAGCCAAGGATCTAGGCTATACTGTTCAAATTGCCTTGATCCACATTCCATCCGTAGATTGAGCTCTTTCTATCATTTATCATAGCTCCTGAGGCTCTGCAATAGCTTTTTAGGACACGGTCGAAATATTTAGCTATTCTCGTAGAGGAACCACCAAGAAGGAGGGAGTCATCTGCAAAGAGGGCATGGTTTATAGGATTTTGGGCATTAGAAGTGCGAATTCTAAGGAGGTCACCTGAATTCATTTATGTAGTAAGCTTCCTGCTGAGGGAGTTTGCCGTTAGAATACACAAGAAAGGAGATAACGGGCAACCTTGCCTTAATCCACGCTGAGCTTGGAAGAAGGATGCTGTCCGACCATTGTCTAGAGGGACAATCCAAGGATTATCAATACATGCTTTGATGAGATTAATGAACTGAGCATGGAAGCCAAAGGATTGGAGGATTAGGAAGAGGAAGGAGTGGTTAACCTTTTTGAAGGCATTGGCCATGTGGAGCTTGATCAAAATCCCCTTCTCTTTTCTTAGTTTACTGGAGCGGACAACTTCCTGGACTTGAATGACATTATCCAAGATGTGTCTACCTTTAACAAATACCCCTTGAGAGCTGGAGATTAATTTTTCAAGGAAGGTTTTGACTCTGTTTGCAAGGATTTTGGCCAAGATTTTATAGCAAGCGTTACAAAGTGAAATGGGCCTAAATCTACTAAAAGTTTCTGGATTGACCTCCTTTGGAATTAAGGTTAGGAAGGTTGAATTGATGCCTCCCCCAACCTTGGCTTTACTGAAGAAACCTTGTATCATTTTTAGCATATCTGTTTTGATGATGTTCCAGTAGACTTTGTAAAAGTGTATAGAGAAGCCATCTGGCCCAAGGGCCTTATCTAATTCCATTGCCCATATTACTTTGATAATTTCTTCTTCAGATAGTGGTTTCAGAAGAGCTTGATTGTCCTCTTGATTGATGAGGTGAGTGATATTAGAGAGAAGGTCTTCAATATCCTCTTTATTGCCTTCATTCCCAAGCTCGTAGAGGTTTTTGAAATGATTTTCAGCTACTGATTTAATTTGATCGAACTTTTTGCATATCTGTCCTTCTTCATTTTTTATCTTAGTAATATGGTTGCAAGATAATTGGGATTTGTACTGTCGGTGGAAGAACGAAGTGTTTCAGTCTCTGGCCTTGAGCCATAGGCTACGATATTTGAGCCTCCAATACTCTTCTTCCCATTTGAAAGAGCGGTGGATGTTGCTTTGGAGTGCAACCTCTTTATTTAGAATTTTCGGAGTGATGTGAAGGTCTTCTATTCCCATTTGCAAAGTTTCCAATGAGTGAACAACTTCATTTCTTTGTTGAGTAGGGTTTTTAAATGGATTCCTTAGCTACTCTTTTAAAGCTTTTTTTGTGGCTTTTAATTTTTGTTCCCACACATAGTTGGGAGAACCATTGATGGGAATATCCCAAGTTGATTGAACAATGTCAAGAAAACCTTCTTTTTAAAGGGCATTGGGCCCAAGTCTTCCTCAGGAGCCATAAGGAGTTGAATTGGCTTGTGGTCCGAGGTGAGTTTGGGGAGGATTTTTGTGGAGATAAGAATATCTTCCAAAAACAAGGAGCTTTGAATCAGAAATCTATCCAACAGGGCAAAAATGTGATTAGTCCTAGTTCGATTATTGGTCCAAGTGTATGTGTCTTTTACAGGTACAAAATCTAAAAGGCCCCTCTGCTGCATGAGTTCTTCGACCAAGGGCAGTAGTTGGCCTCTGGTGCTGTTTCCCCCCTTTTTTCTTTTGGCTTCATAAAAATATTGAGGTCTCTGGCCATAATGATGTTGTTGGGGGAATGAAGGTCTAAAAAGTCAGAGAGAGAATTCCAACATTCTCTTTTTTCAGCATAAAAGACAGGGACATAGAGATTGAATAGGGCTATAGTTAACTCACTTTCGAGGTGCTTGAGCTCAGTGTAGATCCAATGCTGGGTCTCATGCAAGTTAAGCAGATGGAAGTGATCGTCTGTCCAGAGTGTCGCAACTCCTCCTGAAGATCCCTCAAGTTGACTGCTTTGCCTGCATTCTTTTTCCATTTTGACTTGCTGATTTCCATGAAAGCTTGCCCTTCGATTTTGGTCTCTTGGAGAAAGAGGATATCTGTGGGTTCTATTTTCATCAGATCTTTGACGGTTTGGATTTTTGGTTAGGTCCCCAGACCTCTGCAATTCCAAGAGACTATATGCATTATTTACCTGGTGAGGGGTTTGAGAGGCCTCCCTTGGAAGGTCTTACTCTTGTATTTCTCCCAATAGACATTTCTATTGTGGATTGGATACCTTGCATCTTTAGTCATTCTGCTTCTTCTTCCCTCACTAATTTGTGAGGCTTCCTGCCCACCCTCTTCGAGGGTCTCTCATAGATCTCATCCTCAGAGGAGTCAGAGGGTTTTGTCGCTTTTTTCTTTGTTATATCTGCATACGAGGGAATGGAGGGGCTACCCTGAGAGACACCAGGAGAGGTAGTTACTCCTCCTTCTTTGTTTGTTTGAGGGATGTCAATCTGTGCTAGGGTAATTAGATTTGCTTCAGGAGGATTTGGGGGGGGGCTTCCATTAGGGTTTGGATTCTCATCTAGGGCATGGGGGTTCCTCTTTTCATTTCCTTGATCTTCAGCACTGTTCTCCTTTGTAGGCCCTTTCCCTTGTGCTTTTGCATGACTAGCTTTCTAGACTGTGGTCCATTGTTCTCCCTTCGACATAGCACTCTGTTCTTCAGCCTTTTTGCTGCAGTATCTCACAAAATTCCCATAGCCATGGTAGTGTCTACATTTGAAGGGTAGCTGCTCATAATCCAGTTCTTGGATGTGAGACCATTCAGATACTATGAGTTTTATTGCTTCTGGTAATCCTTATTCAAGGTCTACTTGCACACATATTCGGGCATAGGAGTACTGATCTTTCCTCATTTCCTGGTTGATATATTTTCCAAGGGAGTTTCCAATGATTTGGATCGATTTCTGGGTCCAACAATGCAGGGGTAGGTGGGGAAGTCGCACCCATACTGGGATGGCAGTGCGCACATCTTGTGTCGGGTCGAAATCCAGTGACCATTTGTTTAGATATAAACCTTGTGCACCCATGATATAAGGCCCATTCCTAAAGATGAGACTCCGATCCTCACCAGATTCAAACACGAACACGAAGTAGCCTTTCCCAACAAAGTAAGATTTGATACCTTCCTTGATCAATGGGGACCGATTTCTCTTAATCCAATCTTCTACCGATTTGGGCAAGGGGCAGAGGCCTGTGAACTGACCTATGAGTCCTTTGTCCACACTAGGTTCAGAGCAGATCGACAAGTTTCTTCCTCAGGGAGGGCCACCGAGGGTATGCTGTCCTTATTTTTTACGAATTTTTATTGTTGTGCTGTTGGGGGCCATTTGCAGCATGCAGCCACCATTTTATGAAATTCACGAACTTCTGGAGGAAGGGGGAGGGGCTCCGAGCCCCCCTCTCAGGCCATGGTAGGTTGGAGGATAGTAAGTATGCACCTGTGGGCATGCACAACACAACAGCTCAGAAGAGCTAGGTCACGCGGCCAGAGCAGCCTCTAGGTCGAAATCGATATCAGAGATGCTTTCAATTTAGCAAAGCATTGAATTATGAATTAGCATGAAGAAAAATATATCAAATACTTACACATAAGGTTACACCTTATTTATAAGAGAATTAAAAAGAACCAAGTATCTTATGACTATAGGAAAGCTTCAGGCCAAGTTTAGCCCAAGAGGGGGAGTATGTAGTGTCCCTTATTGGTTAGTTAGTTTCAGTGACACCTAGAAAGGGTGATTTTGATGGAGTATATAAAGATTATATATTTTAGATTTATGTATTTTCTTGTATGCTGTAGACATGGTTTGGGCCACATGGTTGTTGCATGTTTATGATAATATCTATGGTTGTGTGTATACGACTAATTTTGGTTAAGTGCATATTGTTGATGTTTCTCTTTTTGTTGAAAATGCAACAAGAAAATACTCATTTAATTTTGTCCTTGAATTAAATGAGGAATAAAATTGTAATTCCATATCACAAGACAACTTGTATGAGTTAACTAAGTTAATTTGACTTATTTGGCTTAGTTAATTCGAGTTGAGGATCTAACTAGAGTCACGTAGAGTGTGTCTACTACATATAGGAGCTCTGGTTGAGTTTATTTTGACTTGTCATTAATTAATTAATTTGTTTTAACTGAGTTAAATTCAGTTAAAATAGTTCCAACTGATGGAGGAACTAGTAGGAGGCCAAACAGTGGGGTGTTGCTTCATGTGTTCAACCAATTAACTGACGATACACTCGTAAATAACTCATGCATGTTAGATCTGAGAGTTACCTAGTTGAGATTGGAGTTTAAGGGCAATGTTCTATCAGTTGTATATCATCTGAATTGTACAGGTGGTGCATGCAGTCAGAGGAAGGCCCATGAGAATTGCACAATTCATATTGAGGAATTTCCCTAATTAATAGGGGGCTAATTCCCAAAGAAACAACACAAGGAAATAGGAACTTGGGCAAGTAGAAATTTGGTTAAGTATTTTCCTAGTATTGTCTAGGAAGCTGTGAGACAAATAGGGATAGTGGAGAGGTTGCTCAGGCTTGAGAAAAGTATTGTAATATTCTCATATTTTCTAACAAATGCGATATATAGATAGCAAGGGGTTTTGTCTGTGGCTTTCCCTAGGAAATCATTGTGTAATGTGTTGATTAAATTCTCTCTTGTATGCTTTGTAATTTCACGATCTTTTAATAGTTTCCATTGATGAGTAGAGTAGATTCAAGTCTATTGTTTTAGTCAATTACAATTAGAAGTTTGAATCTACAAGGAATTTATACACTTTTGGCATCCTTATTTTGACTTTGGTGCATGACATGAATGATGGTCTATGATTGTGACACATGAACGGAAGCTACTATGTGGAGTAGTTAATTGACCATAATCTTATTGATGATCTATCATTTCATGATTATGTATGCTTAACCATGTATTTAGCAGGAATCAGAAGGGAACTCAATTACTTTTCAAGAAGGATGATCAAATAATAAATGACCATGTAGGTCACGTATACAATTGGGTAAAATGTGATTGAATTAAAATTCATGATGAATTTTATTTGATATATTTAAAATATGAGGTTATGATGAATACAGGTTCAGGGAAATAATACCTTGCCAACAGATCAACAGATGCGTATACAACTAGTACGTTGAGGAAAAGCATGGAGCCTCGAAGAAGCATAAATTAGAATTTATTGAAAAGATTAGGGCACTGAGTACTAAATTTCTGAAAGATCAAGGCTTGGAGTCTTGGATCTTTGCAATAGATCAAGACGTGGAGTCTTGATTCTTCTAGGAAACAAATTCCTAGGTATAAGGAAAGGGTGAGGAGTCCTAACAAGTTGAGAGAGGTGCACAATGAGGGTGTGAAATCCCTGTTCTAGGATTGTAAAAAAAAAAAAAAACCCTTAAAGGCTTACATCAACTAAGTAAATTAATCCAAGTTAATCTTTCAGTTGGATTAACTCCAATTTACCCACTTTAGAGGGTCATTTAAAATAAAAATAGCTATTTTTGAAAAATCAATAATAGGAAGTTATCTAGAAAGGACACATGGGGTGACAAATATTAGATAATTAAAGTAATTAAATAGTTAAGAAAAATTGAGAGGTTTCCACCTCAGAGGAGGGTGGTGAATAATAATAATTATAATAATTTAAAAATAAGTTAATTTTTTCATGAAGGGAATGATGTGTTACTCCACTCAATGTTTATAAAGATTGATATATTTTTCCCCATGGGAGAGGATATCATGAATAGTAGGGTGTCGAAATGAATACCAAATTTACGAATTAAAAATCCCAATAGATTTGTCTGGTTAATGGAAACTAAGTGGTGTGAGAGGAAGATAAGATATCTTCTTTAGTTTGTCCAACGTTTCTCACTATTTCTAAATTTGGTACTGTTCGTGAGCTCATACACTCAGAAAAATGTTTCCCTTAGATATGGTTGGGTGGTGAAATTGACTGGTCTATTGGAGTTAGCAAGCGAAGTTGTTGAACAAAGTAGATCAACTGAGTGTATAATTTCTAGTTTGTTATATTATGTGTTAGTGTCAGTATTTGCATACTGCCATCAATGATCAAAAATCCTATTTTTGTATCATATTAGGGTCCCATTTTGAATTTTTTTTCATTCCATGAGGTTGTCATGCAAAAATTTGGTCACTGAAGATTGAATTGGGGTTTCCTTTACTACTTTTAGAAATTTACCACTTGCTGGCTCATTTCAACCTTGCTAAGTATCCATTGTCCATAAAGTTAATGACATCATGCCATCACATCAGTCATGTCATCTTGAAATTTAGTCCTTCAAGGTCTCATTAGGTCTTTTAAGGTTTTTCAAGGTTTCATTAGGTCAGTATGGTTTCCAAGGTTCTAATAAAACTCCATTCCATTGCATAAGACCAACAAATCAAGGGTGATCAAATAACATCTCTTCACCATGTGAAGATGATTTGTAAAGTGAAATTCTTATTTCATCATGTAATTTTATGTTCACTATATGTAATAAGTATTGTTCTGCTGCCAACTCAATCTCTATATGCCAACTTCATTAAAGAAAAGTCAAATTCAAAGAGTTCTCAAAGATCATCAAAAGATCAATTTGTCAAAGGAAATAGTCAAGTGAAAGGGTATGTTTCTGTTGGACACCTAATCCTCTATGGGTTGGTGTAGAATGTGAACAACCATGAGAGTCCAAGAGGCCTTGGGATGTGGAACCCAACGGTCACACAAATGTACTATAAATGTATATCATGACAATAATAATGCATTCAATATTTTATCATCCACCTTTTCTATTTACATTCTATGTGATTTTAACATGGTATCAGAGGGGGTGATCTCCTACCTTGCTCATATTTGAGGCATTTCTCTACCTATCAGTTGTCATCCAATAGACCTGCCCACTCAGCGTTACCCATGAATTAGAATAATTATTAATGCTAATGTTGTACCATCATGTCAGCCATCAAACCAACGAACACTCCTCTCTCTCAGCGAAATCACAGTAAATCATAGTAAACGCTCCCTTGTTAGTCATGAAATCCCAGTAACTGCTCTCCTCCTCATGGGTTCTAACAGAGTTAACGTCCCCCAGTTCTGCCATTCCTGTGTACTGCGCAGACCTATTCTCATGACCGTAGAGAGGAATATTTATTTCTCTGTCCTCGATGAATAATGGAGTGTCCTTATCATTTCTATGATAGATTCACAAAATGCTGTATCCATTTCACTATGCACATGTCTGTTTCATAATTGACCCTTTGCTTGTCGCTGTTTTTTTCATTTGGAATAGGTTGTGAGTGTACAATCCTGAGAAGTTACTCCTTCTCAAGGTATCAATCCTTTTTCTGTGTTTTGTGGAGTTGAAGGACTACGTTCCATTCAATAACGCCTCAACATTTCCCTTCACCATAAGTTTGATTATGGAACATAGTGGCTACAAAGATTTCTGTGGGCGAACTAGGGATGGAAGAATTAACGATTGTCGGTGTCAGTTCTTCGAAAATGGAGGTCGATGACTCATTTTCCTTCGTCAACAGGGACAAGATTGAAACCTTCATTACTTTTTCTCTATGACTTGGTTGTCGCTGCATTAAATTTTATTGATTGTTATTGTTGTTATGACTACCTTTCTTTCTTCATGTGAGGTAGCTTTAGCTGGTGCAAAGACCACTAAAATTATTCAAGCTCTGGCCGGCCATTCAAAATATGTGTCAGCTGAGAATACTACTCTTGTTCCAGATCGCTGAGATATACCTGCAATAATTGTTTGTGATCAGTAGATGAATCGACAAAGGAATACCAAAGAGTCCCTACTTATGGCTGAGTAGCCTGCTTCAAGCCACTCTACCTCCACTTTCTAATCGAGTTCTCCATGGCCTTACATTTCAGTCCATTCACCTCCTCCCATTGCATACCACTGTCACCATACCTGGAGAAAACAATGATTGGCATTCTATTATACTCAGATCTAAGGGATGCGATATTTGAAACCAGGGCATTGGTAGTCTATGCTCAAACTCATTCATCGCTCTCCTAAACGATCTCATTCTGACTTAATTTCCTCGAAATAATTCAAGACCGATTATGTGCGTTGGAATGGAGCATTGAATAAATTGTGTTTAATCCTTCTCTGTAGTGATTGAATGGCATGAAAATATTTGTGTGTTGACTTCCTTTGGTGCACTTGTGTGTAAGCTGGTTTGGCTGCTATGATCCAGGCGTGGAGAACTAACTGTGTTGTTCATTCTTCTCTGGCTATGGGATTCAAGTAAGGAGAATAAGTCTTGCAAGATTTAAACAAGCATGAAAGTTGTGAATGGCCTCAAGTTCCGACTATTGTAAGAATTTCATAGGTAATAGAAACTTTTCGGCTTTGCAGTGTGAGATTATATTGCTTCTCTTGGACATTTCTTGTGTGTTCTTTAAGGTTGGAGTACTCATGGGCTACCTACACGTTTCTATCAATTGTGGGGTTCACTTAACAAGAATCTCATAATTAAATTGGGGAGACATAGCAGTTGCAAGAATAATGAGCAGATGTGAGTGTTAATGACAAAATTTTTTAGAGGAAGCCTTTGCACGGACTTTCCCTTCTCATCCCTAGTTGGATACTCTAGAGGGACATGAATATCTATGAAGGGTGCTTGTTGGATACATCCCTCCTTATTTGATTTTGTGAAATTTGTTCCCCAGTAAGATACGCAAGCTTTGTAGCTTGAATACACCATAAACTAGTTGAAGAGAAGGAGACCCTCAAGAACACTTTCAACTATTTGGCAGTCACAGTTGCATTCAAAGGTGTCTTCTCATCTTCAGATGGATGGTTATGCTAGAGGTTGAGCACATGAAATTCTTGATGGTTTGTGCAATGGAGGAAAACACTTCATTCAATCATGACTGAAACGATTAATTACAAGGAACTCCTTGGTAAGTAAATTTGCCCATATTATATGACAAGAGTTACAAAATTCTGTTTGAAGAAGGGGAAAAATTTTTGGGAACAATTCTTTATTTGGAAATTAATTAAATAAAGTAAGCAATTGGGCATGGTTACATCGTTGAAATGTGTTGTCCAAAAGAATTGTGTGGAGAAAGAATTTGCAATACATTGTATTCCTGAATACAACGTTGAACGCTGCCTGTGATACCTCTGCTTCATACGCTGGTTGTGAAGGTGGTTAGAACAATGCGACCATCGTGCAATGTGATATGATATGCTTCTTTTTAAGTACATTAAGTTCATTGAAGACTCTTGGAAATGACTAGATACCAAATGGAGCCAAGGTTCATTAATATCTGAATGTGGGTTAGATTTGTCATTTCAGAACTCAGACTAAAATATGACTTCAGAGGTTCTGTCCTTAAGGGAAGAAATAAGGTGAATTTTCTATAGCATAAGATCTCAGCTGCTGTAAAAATATCCTTGTAAGAAATCAAATACTCCTTGAAAAAAAATGCCTTGATTCTTGTTGAACAGTTGGCAAATTAATTTTCTAAAACCATTATTGTTTTTACAAGTGCATTTTTTGGCCATTTGTTGATTTGATTGTTTGAATAATGGAGAAAATTCATGGATTATTAGAGTTGTTAAGCACTCTAATCTTATCTATTGGTGGAAGCACAGTTAAAGTCAGCAAACACACTCTAAGAGATATTAAAACATCTTTACAACATGCACAAGAAACCATTGAATTTTTGCAGCTTGAATCATAGCTACAACAAGAGGAGTTACAGAAGTATAGTCATCATTCTGAAACTGTTTCTGTTTAGAACATTAAGACATACTCCCATAAGCATCAATTTGATTCAGATACAATGCCCAATGAAGCAACAAAGTCACATGCAGATGTAGAAGTTTGGTTTGCACTTCCCAAGCCCAACATCAGAACTTAGGAAGATCTTGTCCACAACAAGCACATAACTGGTCTTGGATATGAAAAGGATGTGTCCTTTAATATTCCATGTTACTCAAATCCCATCCAGTTTCAGAGTGCTGGATTCCTTCATGACAATTCCCCTTCAGCTGTTCTAGATTTTTCCCCTCTTCCACAACAACAACAACAGATTGTGAAATGCCAACACTGTGACTGAGTTGGTCATCTGAAAGATCATTGTTTTTATCTTCTTCCATGTAAGCACTATCATAAAACTAGCCATTCTTCAAACACATGCTTTAGAAAAAAACCTCCTACAAGAACACAGATTCATCTTGGATGGATCGCTTCTTGGCAATGGGCTTCAACAACCAAGAAGATATTTCACTCATACAACAGGATTTGTTCTCCAATATTGAACAATCTTGTAGTTGAGTTTTCTCCATCATCTCACCTTGTATCTGATAGGGGGGAATGATGTTCATCTACAAGATTCAAAGCCACATCAAGCAAGCCTGAGCCACAACCTGCCATAACAGATTCAAAGTTGTAGCCAGAGACAAAGATGCCCCTGATCATGCCTTTAGTCGGTGATACCTCTTCAAAGAATTGGGGACACTTCCTCTAGCAGAAGACTTCAGCTTCTTGCCAATTTTGGAAGAGTTCTAGGAATTGGCTATAAGCATTCTAGAGTTGTTGGTCATCCTTAAACCATCACAGGTTGAGACCTCCCTTTTCAGGTTGAGGTTCTCCCTTTTATGCAGGGCGAGACCTCCCTTTCATGGTTGAAGGTTTCCCTCTTAAAAACATCAGGAGCACTTCCTCTAATAGAAGACCTGAGCTTCATGCTAGACTTAGAAGAGTTCTAGGAACTCCACTAAGCATTCCAGTGTTGGTGGTCATCCTTAAACCACCTCCCTTATACCAACATTTCAGAGAGCACATTTAGCCTAGTGTTGCCATGCATTTTTGCACATTTTGTATTACAACTCTCTTCTTGGACTCATACATACCCCTTCTGATTAAGGGAGGGAATGTTGGACACCTAATCCTCTATGGGTTGGTGTAGAATGTGAACAACCATGAGAGTCCAAGAGACCTTGGGATGTGGAGCCCAATGGTCACACAAATGTATATCATGTCAATAATAATGCATTCAATATTTTATCATCCACCTTGTTTACATTCCATGTGACTGTAACAATTTCAAAAAGTTAAGTGAATGCCAAAGGGAGTTGTATTTTCCCAAGGGTGTCCACATCATCATTTTCCACAAGCACTAAACCCTAATTTCCTCTCCCACTGAGCCAGGGTTGGCTATGGAATCAGAGACATCTAAGTAGAGAAGGCCTAAGGGAGGTCATTTCAACAAGAATGTGGCCATTCCAACTCATAAACATCATGTCTCCATCATTTTTCAAGAAGTTATTCCAAGGGACAAATCATTTGCCACACATAGGGCCAATTTTACTTCAAAGTATGTTTCAAACGAAACAGAGATGAATTTTACAAAAGTGAGAGATTTTTTTGTCCATAATAGTCCAAGGATGAAAAACCTCCTTCAGTTTTTACACAGGTGTTATGGTTTTGGATAAATGTCAAAAATACAGTTGCTACAAGAGAGTTGTTGCACTTCTGGAGCGACCTTGGGAAAATAAATGTTTCTTCTAGATATAGTGTCCACATGACTTAATTTATGAGTCAAATGATAACTAGATAGAAATATTTTTCCAATTAGCTATCATGAACTCAATTTGGAGTTTATTAAGACCTCCAAAAGTTTCCTGCAAGAGAACACTTCATTTTTGCACCCTCATTCTGCACTTTTTGACCAGTCTTGGGAGAATTGATTCTTGAGGGGCTATAATTGATCATTTTCATTTCTTGACAGGTCCATTGTGTATCCAAGAGAGAGATATTTCCAAATATCTATCATGGGATCAATTTGGACTTCGGGAAGGCACTCAAAAGTTGGTTTGAAGATGGCATTGCACACTTCCTTTTGATGCTACGCACTTGCCAAACAGAGCAGGCGCTACACACTTCCTTCAGGCACTACGCACTTCCTTCTGGCACTGCACACTTCCTTCTGGTGCTTTGCACTTCCTTCAAGCACTACGCACATCCAGAGAAAGGGCGCACTTCTTTGTGGCGCTGCTCACTTGTCCAGGAAAGCCAGAAACGCTTCCAGACTTCACCATATCGCCTCCAAAACTCTAGCAATGTTGTCTACAACCTCCAACAAGTGAGTGATATATAAATAGAGCATTATTCTTCCTCCTACAGTCATTTCTTATGGTGTTTTGAGGTTTCATTAAAACTTTGGTGTTTTTCTCATATCAAAACCCTAGTATCTCCCTCAAAACCACCATTGCACTCTCAATTCCCAAATTTAATTCCCCTTCACTTTCATACCCTTCCCTCATTAAAATTCCCTTTCCATAAACCCTTTATCCCAATACTCTAAAACCTTTATCCCAATACCCTAAGCCCTAGGTGCTACAACTACCTAGGCTCCCAACCCCCAGCCTGTAAACAATTTCTCCATCCTAAATTCCATCATATTATTGTTCCCTATCCCCTCCCCCATTTTATAAATCCCTAACCCCATCTCCTTCAATTTCCCTTTCCCATTCCTTATTCCAAAAAACCACATTCCACCAACGTCATACCTCCCTAGGGTTTTGACACTAAGGCACCATGACAAAAAAAGCCAAGGTTTTGTTAGACGAGACACTTGAGAAGCATGGTTTGCTTGAACAGTAAGATGAACAAGCACTAAGAGGTAGGCCTAGAACTAGAGGTTTGATAAGAGCCTTGGAACTTGAAAGGAAAAGGCAAAGAGAGATAGTTGACGAAGCTATGCTTGATGATCAATTCTTGGATATGATCAAAGAAGACAAGGAAGGTTGGCTTCAAGCCATCAATGATCACTTGTAAAATTCATTGAAGAAATCTAAAAAGGACAACAACATTCAAAGGAGAATGGCCAAACACTATGCCAAAAGAGAAAGAAATGCAAGGGCAAAGCTCAAGGCAGCAAAGACAAAAATTGAAGCCCTAACTCACCAAGAAGAGAAAAAGAAACTTGATATACTTGCAGAGGCTTCACTCCAAGCTTAGCCACACCAACATCAACAACTTCACCAATTTTGGAGCATCTTGGCTCATTTTTGCAAATTTTGTCTTTTCTGTGATTTTTTGGAGAATTTTATATTAGCAGCATGGTTAAATGCGCAGTGCCATAGGCGCTACATACTTTTTTGGGGCACTTTTTGAGAAAATGGAGACCACCACTAGATGCAAAATGACAAATACATCTAAGAAAACCATTTTTCCAGCCTTAGTGTTCAAAACTAGCAGGTGAAAAGGGAAAAAAAACAAGCAAAAAATCATGTTTCTGCCTCAATTTTGGCCTAGGCGCTGCACATAGACCAATCTTGGGAGAATCAACTTTTGGAGGGGCAAATAAAGTCCATTTTGAAAAATAAAGGTAGATCTAGAAATTAAACATGATAAGATTTCCAACGAGCTATCCTGGGCTACATTTGGACACCGGAAAGGCAGTCAAAAGCAACTTGCAAGATGGAGGGCACACTTGACAAAAAGATGGCGCACTTGACCATTTGTCTGATTTTTCACTGTTTTTCTCTAGATTTGATTTTCATCCTTGGAAATCAACTTTTTACTGATGTAATTTATATGGTAAATATAATTATGGTCTTTTATTATTACCTAGGGGTAAATACATAAGGTAAATAGACTTCATCAGGTCAAATGAATCAGTTTCAATGTAATTAGGGATGAGTCACTTTGACCACCGAACACTCTAGCTACCAGTTCAGATTTTGGTGGAATCACTCCTCATCTCATGGATTCGACCCCTGAGGATGAGAGAAGGTTGTTTTGATGTCTATATCTTCCCTTTCTTCAGTATTTTCAGAGGCTGGACTCAGTTGGATGCTGTACTAGTGATTAGAGACACTATTGTATTAGATTTTGGTCAATTTTAATAGATGGGTTGCAACTATTTCTTTGGGATACATGTGGTATGGATGTTTAGCATTGTTTCTTCTTTGTTATCATTTGTATGAATGTTTTGTAAGTTCATAAACCATTTCATGTCTGTTATATGGTAATTTTCAAGTTGATAGGCAGAATACATGTTTGCTCATGCTCTGTTTTGCGAAAGTTATCATAATTTGTCCATTTTTCTTTAGTTTAGGAAGAATACATCTCCTATGCTCTTCCACATGTTGATTTAGAATAGGAATCCCCCCTTCAATATGTGGAATCTTATTATCAAATTCTTGAAATGATTTTGTTTTTGCAAATCTATCCAAGTGATCAAGTTGCCGCTCAACAACATTGTCAGATTTGGATGATTCAAGAAAAATTACATCTCTAGATACAACAAGCTTTTTATTTACTTAATCATAGAGGTGGTATGCTTTGGAGGTGTTTGAATACCCCAGTAAGATACACTTACAACTTCTAGCACCAAGTTTGTTTCTATGTACCTATGGTATCAAAGCATAACAGGTGGAACCAAAGACCCTGAGATGTTTTACCGAAGGAACATGTCCATACCACAATTCATAAGGAGTCTTGTTTCTTATAACATTAGATGGAAATCTATTCTTTATATATGCAGCACATAGAACAGCATCAGCCCAAAACATTATCTTTACATTTTTTGAAGAAAAAGCATGGATTGTACATATTCAGATTGTTCTATTCATTCTTTCAGCTACACCATTCTGTTGGGGATTATAAGGCACAATTGTTTGGTGTTTGATCCCATGTTGTCGAAGATAGTTTTCAAAATTCATTTGATGTATATTCTTTTCCATTATCAGTGCGAATAGACCCAATATGAGATTGTGCATCATTTTCAATCCATTTATGAAAATTCTTGAATGTTAGGAAAGCATCAGATTTGTTCTTCAATAAATAAACCAAACACATTCTGGTGTAGTCATCAATAAATGTCATGATATATTTATTTCCATTTGCAGAAGGAACAGGCATTGGACCACATAAATCTGAATGAATAAGTTCAAGCTTCCTATGTGCTCTTGAATGTGAGTCATGAAATGACTGTTCGCTATGCTTTCCTAGAATGCAGGCATCACATTGCTTAAGTTTTCTAGGAATTGTAGGCAACCAGCAACACCATTTTTCTTCAATAAGCGGAGACCGTCATAGTTTAAATGTCCAAATCTAGCATGCCATAATAAACTTGATGGAAGTGTACCTACTTCATGATGAGAATTGTATGAGAAATGTTGTGCATGAGCAGATGTTCCTTGCAATTTGAGAAGCCTTTCTTATTCTATTCCCCTCATGACAAGTGAGTGGTCAGATGCTTTTCTTACCTCAAGCTTGCCATCAAACATATGAATGGAGTTACCTTGCTGGTAGATGTGGATCAAGGACAACAAGTTTCTCTTGAGCTGTGGGAGATATAGAACATGATCCAGAAGAAAATCTGGAAGACCAGGCAATTTAAGCCTGATTGTGCCAAGCCCTGATGGCTTGATTTTTGATTGATCTGCAAAGTATACTGCTCCATCAACATTGCCAGTGAAATCTTCAATTTTTTTTTATTTTTTATGAGACATGTGGTAGGTTGCTCCTAAATAAAGCAACCAATCATTTTTCCAGGAAGCAAGTGAAGCATTAAACAAATCTTCATTTACTCCAATGTTACATTGTGCCTCAACATAGTGAGTGGATTCAGGTGCTTTACCTTTGTCTGTATCATCAGTTTTACCTTTCTGTTGATTTCTTTTCTGCTCAATTTTGAGTCTGAGTATTCAATGGGACTTTTACTTCTCTATTATATTGATGGTTGGTAATGTGGCATCTTACACAACTCTACTATATCCAAAGTACCCATTCTTTTCCAAGGCTACCATTTCTTCAACCATGGCCTTTTTCTAGGGTTTTCCATCCTTTAAATTCACTGCCTTCCTAACAGTTCTAGGATCATCATCAATAATAATCAAAACAATATTTGAATGAGAATAATGTGGAGTATACCTTTTTGGCTGCCTTCTTTTTTGAACCAATCTCCTTGGTGTTAGAGTCTATGGTTCTTCTTCTTTTGATTCTTGTTCTTCTATAGAGTCTAATTAATCACCCTTCAATTCAAATTATATGTTTTCTGGTTCTTTCTCCTTTAGTAGGACTTCCTGTTTGACATCATCTTTTACTTCTCTAAATACCACATCTCGACTATACAACACATTCTTAGTTTCTATGTTCCAGAGTGTATAAACTTTCAAACCATATTTATATCCAATAAAGATAAACTTTTCAACTTTATTATCTAGCTTACTTGTATTCTTCTTTTTAATGTGCAGATAAGCATCCCATCCAAATACCCTAAGATGTCCGCGAGAAGGTTTCTTACCAGTCCATACCTCATGTGGAGTCTTTCATCCAATGCTAATTAGGGTGATTTATTTACCAGACAACACGTGTCCATTGCCTCTACCCAAAATTTTTGTCCTAACTTAGCACCACTGAGCATGCTCCTTGATTTCTCCATCAACATCTTGTTCATCCTTCTACAACTCCATTTTGTTGAGGTGTGTATGGAGTAATCTTCTGCCTTTCTATACCGCACTTCTCACCAAATTATACGAACTCATTCCCACTAAATTCTCCACATTTATCTATCTTCAACACCTTAATTTTCTTCTCTATCTGGTTTTCCACAAGAGCCTTAAACCCTTTAAACTGGTAAAAGACTTCAACTTTCTTCCTAATGAAATAAATCCATGTATTCCTCGAGAAGTCATCTATAAATGAGACATAACACATAGATTTACCCAGTTTTGGAACTGACATAGGTTCAAAGACATCATTGTGCACCAACTATACTATTCCCTTTGACCTCATAGAACCAGAGGAGAATCTTAACTGATTCTACTTCCCATATAAACAATGTTCCCAAAATAAATATCTAGAGAGAAAATAGACATACCCTCTACCATACTATTACTGTGTAGTAATCGAAGGCCCTTCTGTCCAATATGTCTAGTCTTTAATGCCACAACATAGTCTTTTCTCTAGAAGCTATGTGAGTTTTTCCTTCTTCTGTTACACTGTCAAGAATAATAGAATTGTTGCACTCATCACTAACAATGTTTCCCAGTAGCTTATATAGAGTTCCAATGTGAACTCCCCTAAGAAATACCATTTTTCCTCGAATCATCCCATATGCATACTTTTCAAACATTATTTGTACACCTACATTGTCATATGCTTACAAAAAATAAATTTATGGGTAATCCTGGGATGTGCAAAACACCATGGAGTGTTTTAATCCATCCTTCGATGATATTTAACTTTAATTTTCCTCATCATGTGATTATGGTTATTGATTTATCTCCTATGAAAACATCAGCACCATTGAATCTTTCATACTCAAAAAACCATTCTTTGTGAGGAGTCATATGAAAGGAAACACATGATTGATTAGGCATGCCTCATGATCTACATGTGTACTTGAAGAAGCCAAGTGCACATCCCCCCTTCGTCTAAGGATGTTTTTTCTTCTCTAGAAGGATTATATTCAAATCCTTCCCTTTCTCATAAATTTAGATCTACGATATTTCTTGTAATGCTCTTCTTTTCCACATATCCAACATACCCTTATGGACTTTTTTGGAGATTTACATCTTCCTATAAATTTAGATCCCCCACTTGAGGGCTTGTTTTTATTTATATTTTGGGAGCATCCTCTTACTGTAATGCCCCCTTCCTGATCCTATCTTATATTAGGTTAGGAACATAGTCATTGAGTGATTGAATTTTGTCACCGATCCTTATAAGTATTATTAGTATACATACAAGGTATGCGTGTGCTAGCTACATACCCACACCTTGCACATATACATTGGTATCCTATCCTTAGTATTAAGCTTGATTAGTGGTTAATTATTTGATTAACCCTTAATATTCACTGATAATTAATTAATGATTAATAATTATTATGATTAATTAAATATCTAATTAATTAGCATTCCCATGAATCCAATTTGATTTGATTGACCCATAAAATTAAATATTATTATTTTGTTACTATTATTATTTTATTAATTCATTATTCTTTATGTCTAGTGTAGTTTGAATGCCTTGAATAAAGTTTTGGATAAGGGAATGGGTGGAGGATGGCCAGGGCCATTATGGGATGTTGGTGGCATTAACTGGGGGGGGGGGGGTTGTTAAGTGTGGGAAAGTTTAGGGAAGAGAGGGGATTCTTATGGGGAACTTTAGGGGGAAAAACAGAAGATTTTTTTTTTTTTTTTTGGTGGGGGGGGGGGGGGGGAGGGAAGGGGAGGAGGTTGATTTGGTTTTTTCACTTTGGGTTGATTTTTGGAATTTGAAACTTTGGAGTGCAGAGGTCCAGATATGATTAAGAGGTGGATTTTGGTGTTGGACACTAGAGAGGTGTTGTCATGGGGATCTTTGACAGACTACGATTGTGGTTTGGACTTGGGCTTGGAGGGATAGGGAGCCAATGAAGGTTCAATGGGATAGGAAGTTGGATATACATTCCTATTTGGTAGGGTGGCATATTTAGTAGGGTGGTCCTAGCAGGAGCACAACAATTAGGCCACTGTAACCATGCATTCTTCTTATTGTTGTTTGTTATGTAACTTGATATAAATCATTTTTTTTATATGATTTTAATATGTTGTGACAAATATATCTTGAGATGTTAAATATCTTGTTTTATTTTATGTTGGGAAATTGTGGAAGTTTTTAATAGTTTGACGACCCTAGAATGGGTCCTTACACACATGGTATTAGAGTCTAGATTCAAAATCAGGACCCTAAAACCCACTAAAATATCCTTACATGCACTTGAAAAATTGGTAAAATTTATTACTTGCAAGAGGAAAAGGAAAAAAAAATCGAGTTAGAATTATGGACTGCATAACAGATAGAAACATAGTGCACATACCATCCCATGGACAAAGATGCTTATTTAGGAATAAATAATAATGATCAAATAAACAAGAAATGTTAGTGAGTAGTGGCAATATATGTGAATCAAAATATTTCCTTTTAGAGAAATGACATTAATAATTACTAGTAATGGCAAGCTTATTTTTACAAAAGTGAAATACGAATAAAAACACCAAAAAATAACAATATGAAGAAAAAAAAAAGTGCAACTTGAGTTGTATCACTTAGTCAAATTCTTGGAAGACTGGAGATAGGCTCCTCCACCACAAGGAGAGAACCTTGGCCCCAACCACAATTTCCACAAAGGAGCAAGGATGAAAACTAACCTGACAAAGGGGGACAATCTTAGAGTAAAAACCTAACAACCAGAAACACACCCAAGGTACCAAAGAACTGGAAGGAAGTTGCAAATATGAAACCAATTACTAGGAGACTTGAGGTGGTAAAGAATTTTTGAAATTGACCCAACTCCACTGGTTCGGGAGGAAATCAAGCATAACAGTGTGGTTGGAGGCTCAAATGAAAATATGGTCGAAGCCACAATGGTAGGGAAGGGTGCAAAATCACTAAATGTGGGACACCTGAGTCAAATGGTTCATTTGCATGATTGGTTGTCTTAATCAATATTACAATACGCACATTGAGGGAATAAATTTGAAGTTTACATTTGACAACACATATGGATTCTCAGAACCACCAATATATTTCTGATGATGATGATGATCATCATCTTCTTCTTCTTCTTTTCTCTATGTGCGCTACACCTTCATAATGGGACTTTGTTTATTTTTGTGAACCCAACTGATTGGTGTTATAGAAGTATAAATATTGGTCTATTTATTAGGTCTAAATGGGGTATGATTATCATGTAGGTTGAATATGAGCTTAAGAGGAAGATGTGAAGAAGTATGTGGATAATTTTTCCAATACTAAAAGTAATATTTTTCTAAAAAAATGGCCATTTTCTACAAGGCTAAAAGAAACAAATACGGGAGTCTAAACTTTAAGCAACTTTTATTGAGCAACATTATTCAGTATGAATTCCTAAACAAAATCTAACCCTAGTTTTAAACTTGTGCCTATTTCCAATACTTGATTCATTGAATTTGAATTTGAATTGAGTTATATTGAGTTCAAATCATCAAATTTGTGGCCTAGCAAATTGTCTTCTAAATGAAGTTTAAAGTTTAAACTATGTTATTAGAAATGAGAAACATAATAGGAAATAAGAACAAAACAAGAAACAAGGCTATATGGTTTCAAGGATAAAAAAGTTAACACATACCCACCTCCCAACATATATTACATGTAAAATTGATTGGTAATGTAGTGTCATGATGGGAATGTGAACGAGAACCGAAATATAAAAAGAATAAGAAATGGGTCTCTTGGTCAGATTTCTTGTATCATGTTAAATAAGAGACGAGAATGAACAACATAAGATGAAACCCTATCATAATCCCAACATCCAATATATCAACCAATTCAACTTTCCTAGGATTTTGAGACACGATCTCAGCTGGCCATGAGGAGGACCAATTAAATCTCTAAAAACAAAATCTCAAAAAAATTAAACCCTTCCAAAAGTCCATAGAAAAATAAATTGAATAATAATAACCTTTTATTTATAGTAAGTAGACATTGAAACTTGTAAATAAATATGAAAATTTAAACAATCCAAAATCAACACCCAAATAATGTGAACATGAATAATAATTAAACTAAAAAATTCCCTTATCTCAATTGAGAAGCAATAACATTGCTTCAGGACAATGGATATTACTAAATTTTTATCTATAATAATTAAAGAATATGGAGATAAAATAGAATAAAAAGAAAAACCCACAAAGGAAAAATAATCTCCATTTGAAACTATGTTGTACCTTTCAACACTTACACACCATCAAGGCCTTGAGTAATTTGATCTCCCATCCTTTAGAACTCATGATTTGTCATTCATATTAAAAAACCTAGTTAGTCTATGTGAGCAAAATTACTCACATAGATTGATGAAATGCCACTATCTTCACCACTGAAGTAGGACCATACTAGCAAGGATTGGTTGTAAAACTCTTATAAGTTCATTAAAAATCCCATTTTTCTTTAAAAGTAAAAAAAATATATTGAAGTTTGCAATGTTGCAGAACAATTTGGTTGAACATTTTGTCAAGGTTGAGTCATAATTTCCTTGGTGAGCATAGAATTGAGTAGACTCCCATAAAAAGCGTTGAAAATAAAGAAAATTTGATTGATCCAAAGGGGTATTAACAAAAATAATAGAGAAGAAAATATGTTTTTATCCTTGTATTGTTCGCACTTAGGGTTTCCTACACTGAGATTTATTAGAAAGAAGTGCAACCACAACCGCTAAAATGTAAGGGATATCTTTCGTAAGTTGAAAGATCACACGCACTATACTAAAAACCTTGAGATACTTTAATTATATAATTAAAGAAGGAATCACTATTTGAACTACAAGAATTATATTGGGATCGCCAACCTAGTGAAGGACTAAGTACATTACAATTTTTCTTCTTAATCTTTGATTCATGTACCTTCAATTTTTTGAGCTACTCCCCCCTCCAAAAAACAAATGTTGAATTTTGAAGAAGTAATCTTGTAGGTCAAGACCGTTCCAAACGTGGCCTCATATATTCTTTAATGACCATCGATGCACTAAAACAAAATGCCACATTTTAATTAATTGTTTGTTAGGAAACTTTACTTACTCAAACAATGGTGATGATATCCATTTTGGATAATTGTCGGTGAAAATATTTTTCAAGTCATCTCTGTCAAGTTCCCCAAGAACAACATTATCAAGAAAAACAAAATGAGAAAAAAAACCATGCAATTGATTAAGCACTTGATCATAAATCTATTAATAAACTTCACTGACAAAAGAACATGAATAACTTGCTCAAGGAATTATGACATAACGGTATGGTGCCTGTGAAGAAGTTGTTGGTGATGGCTGTGATCACTCCAGGAAACTCTCCTAGGTTGAAGATCGAAGATGCCTGGTAACATATAATCTTCAATATTGTTCGCTGAACTATTGGAATGAATGATGGTTTGGATCAAGTCAGATAATCATGTCAACTCTATTCTCACTCAAGACATGCATGAAAACCTTCAACAATACAAGGCTTTAGACTACTAACGCTCAATAGTTTATAGATTCAATGGAAAGATGGAGAATACTGACTGTACCAACAGATGCATACATAAACATATATGAATGGCCAGCCACAGGAAGCAAATGAAACTTGCAAATCTAGTTTATAAATGCAGAGATAAGATGACAATTATCTAGCATTAGACATAGCAGAAAACATGAATAACCTATTCACGTGCAAGCATAGAACAACAGTGAAAATGGAATTGAGCATGTAACAACAAAAGAAGCTTATATTATTAGAATGAAGATGAGAAGCTTGAAGAAACAGAGGAGGAACAATCTCCAGAAGTTGAACCCCTACTACATTTTTCTTTCAGATATTTATAGCTCTTTACAATGATCCTCAACCTTTTGAGGCTTGAGAGGTCTTAATATATCCCTCTGTCTCTTCAACTGATTGATTCCATCGATAGGTAGCATGGTTCAGAGGTTTCTTCTTCTGACAGAAGAATAACCGCATTCAGATACTTTGGGTAGATTGCTATGATGTCTGGGAGCTCTCTCGTGCCATAGATGCCCCATAATGTTTATTGGTGTGGCTGTAGCGCTGTCTGCGCTGTTGATGCCCATGATGTCTCTATTTCGGGCGAGCTGTGTGTTGTGGCCTTTCTCTTTCCCTTTCTGACCCCTGTTTCCTGGTAATGTGTTTCCTGGGCTCTGTTATATGGTTGAATGTGTCTTCAGGCCCTTATAATCCCTTTAAATGGCCCCTTTCTATTAATACATGACTTTTTTCTGTTTTAAACAGAAAACACAACAATACTAAGACATCTCGCCACTCTGTGTCCTTTTCGGACTTCAAAAATCCTTAGATATGGCTTATTCTCCTCTTGGGTCTGCCCTTGCAGTGATAACACATCTCCACCATTGATCTGGGAGTCCTAGATCCAACGGTGATGATTCATTTTAGGCACCTCCTTTGTACTGGAGTTAACCACCCAATGAGGGTGGTTTTCTCTCTCCTCGTCTTGGACACGTGGCAGCCGCTGTATGGCATCGGGCAGAACTTGGCTTAAACTGCTTACCGCCGATGGCCCGCTCGAAATCCTGCCTATTTCGTGATTTCTTTGTGTTTTTAAAATGCGCCTAAAACATTGAAAATCATTAAAAAAGGACTTTGGTGGACTTGAAAAATTATGTATTTCACTTCCCAGACCTTTCAAGTCCAGGACTCATCGCAATCGGTGCTGGCCAATGCTCCCTTCGTGTTTTCATTATATGACGAAAATACACGAAATATATTAAAAATTGGTCTTTTGAAAACTTGAAAATATATATATTTTGATTCCCGAAACCCATCAGGTCCGAGTTCCATCGCTATCGCACTGCCCCTGTTTCCCTTTGTATTTCGTTATATAACAAAATACATGGAAAATGATTTAAAAAATGGCTTTGGCATGGCCTTCAACGTTAATGAATTCTCATATATAATGTTGTCGGGTCCAGCTATTGGGTTGCCCATATGTATGTGCATAGGCCCCGCCCGTGGTATAGTGCCAATGTGATATCAGCGATGCGATAAATCGCAATTGCCTGTTGCTCACTACCCGGGTCCTTTATATAACATAACATATGTTCCCCGCCGATGCGACCCGCCGATCTAATAACTGACAATCATTGATCAGCGGTGTCATGCGCCCAACGTTAAACTGTCCCTTTTGCTCGGCCGATTGCGATTAGCCGCTTAGATATGGGCTATTGATTGGCTGGATCTAATGGCAGCTATGCGTTGCCATGTTTATGCTTGCAATACTTAGTTTTTTCACTGTTTTGGAGTGTTTTTGGCTCCCGATAGTGTATTTTCGCCCTTCCAAGGGCTCTCCTCTTGCGCTGATTTTGACCCTTGGATGATTTTTGAGCAAATGCTGAAGATTTCAAGAGCATATATGGATCCCATGGGATGATTTTAAGCAATTTTTGAAACTTTAAGAGCATACTTGGATCCATTTTTGGACCATTTGCCCACAAGGCTAACACCGACTCCTTCTGGGGATGAAAGCCTCCCTGTGAGGTTTCAAGAACTGTAGAACAATGCCTTTCCTGTAAAAACAAGATCAAAGCTTCCTCCTAGTCTTCCATTGGGCATGAAGTTTATTTAGCATGAAATAAAAACTGAGAGAAAAACATATTTACAATACCAAGGCTTTAAGGCCTTAAATGAAATAAAGTTTCAAGAATCGCCCATTTACTGGGCTACCAAAAGTATCTCCTCCTTCCAGACTGTGTAGAATGAATGTATTGTTCTGTTGAACTTGAGTGATGACAAAAGGAACTGTCCATAAGGAGTCAAACTTGCCATGATTACCTCTCTTTTCCTTAAATGCATCCCATTTAAGCACCCAATCACCAACTTGGAAATTGTCCACTTTTGCCTCCTTGTCAAAGGTTTCTTTGATTTTCTTCTGATGAGATTTTGACTTCTCAACTAGCTGCTCTCTAATCTGTTGTAGTGCAACCAGGTTATTCATTCTTCTTACCATATCATTCTCTTCATCTTGTTCTTCTTGCAATAACTTAGACACAGGGAGAATTAGCTGGATGGGGAAAACAACATCAACGCCATAAACCAGTTTGAATGGAGAATTCCCTATGGACTTTTTTATGCTAACTTTGTCAGCCCATAGTGCAAACTTCAACTTGGAATCCCAGCTCTTTTTGTTGTCCTATAACAGTTTTTTGATTACCCTTACCAGACTCTTGTTAGATGATTCTGTCAGGCCATTTCCTTGAGGATAATATGAGGTAGAATGCACCACTTGAATGCCTATGGATTCGGTCATGTCCACCAATTCTTTTGCCTTGAAAGCTACTACATTACCAATGACTAGTTTGGTTGGGCAACCAAATCTAGTGAAAATATTCTCATTCAATAACTTTATGACAACTTGATGATTGGCATTCTTAGTGGGTATAGCCTCAATCCACTTGGTGAAATAATCAGTGGCTACTAAGATCCATTTGTGTTGGCCACTGGAATGTGGGTTGATCTCACCTATAAAGTCCAAGCCCCACTGTTGGAAGGGACCATTGACATGTATTAGCTTCAAGGGCAGAGATTTTAGCTATTGTCTTCCTACAAACCTCTGACACTTGTCACAAGATTTTACAAAAGAAAACACATCAGAGAACAAAGTAGGCCAATAATATGTAGCCCTCAAGATTTTGTGAGTTGTGGTTTTCCAATAATGATGCCCTCCACAGATGCTAGAATGGAACTGGTGCATGATCTCCACTGATTGTTCTTTATCTAGACACCTCAAGAGGATTCCTGATGGGTCTTTCCAATAAAGCAGATTTTTATTAATGTAGAATTTGGCCAATCTGAGTTTAATGGCACAAGATTGACTTGAGCTAAGCCCTAGAGGGACATCTAGCTTTTGCAAAAAATGAACTATGCTGTCATACCATTCACATGTGGCTAGATTTTCAGCCAAAGACTGATTCTGCTTTTGCTCTTTTGCTGCTCCCTCTATCTGCTCATCATCTGATTTTAGACCCATGGAATTTATGTCTAACAAGTTGCAATTTTCTTCAGCCATAAGTTTAGCCAAGCCCTGGCCTTTGACAAGCTTAGTGGGCTTCACCTCTATGTTAAATTCTATGAATTTTGCAATCCATTTAGCTCTCTTCCCATCAATATCTGGCTGAGTTAAGACATCTTTTACTGAGGCTGAAGGTACATATGAAACTACTTTGGAATGCAGAATATAAATTCTGAATGCCTTTAAAGATTTTATGAGAGCATAAGCTTGTTTTTCAATAAGGTCATACCTTAGTTCAGCATCCCTTAGAGTTTTACTAAAAAGGCCACGGGGTTCTCTATGCCTTCATTATTTTTCTGCAATAGAATTGCTGCAAGCATATCATAAGAGGCAAAAGAGAAGATACAAAACTCCTTAGTGTAATCTGGGTTGATTAGAGTGGGAGCTTCCATGATAGCTTGCTTGATTGCTTCAAAAGAGCTTCTTGAAGCATCTGTCCATTTTATTTCTGATCCTTTCTTCAGCATGGAAGTGATGTGCTTTACTAACTCTGTAAAGTTTGGAATGAACCTCCTTGCAAAGTTAATCTTACCCAGGAAGGATTGAATGTCCCTTTTTGACCTTGGGATGGACAATGTCTGAATGGATTGAGCCCTTGCTGGATCAATCTTCACACCTTCAACAGAAACAATATGTCCCAGAAGTTTGCCTTCTTCTAGAGCAAACTGTGACTTCTTTGGGTTCATTGAAATTCCAAATTGTCTGCACTTTAGGAAGACATTCTTCAAATGCTATAAATGGTCTTTGTGGCTACTGGAGAAGATTGTTATGTCATCAAGATAAATAAGGAAAAACTTGTCCTTCTCTCCTATGAAGGTTATGTCCATGGCCCTCTGAAAAGTAGCCCCAACATTCATCAGTCTGAAAGGCATCTTGGAGTACATGAAAGTGCCCCAAGGAGTAGTGAAGGCGGTCTTTTCCTGATCTTCTGGATGTACAACAACCTGATTGTAACCTGAAAATCCATCTAAGAAAGACATGACTCTGGCCCTTGAAACTCTTTGCAGCAAGTGTTCCATCTTAGGCAAGGGGTAGTTATCTTTTTTAGAGCATTTGTTCAGATTTCTGAAGTCAACACAAAGCCTGATTTCTCCATTTTTCTTTCTCACTACCACAAGGTTAGCTATCCATTTTGAATACCTTAGGGGAACTATGATTTTGACATCCAACAGCTTCTTGATCTCTTTCTCAATCAAAGGAAATAAGAGAGGGCTGATAGGTCTTAATTTCTGCTTAAAAGGGGTGGTGTTCTTTTCCAGTGGAATCTTATGCTGAAGGATGTTCATATCATAGGTTTTAAGATCATTGTATTCCTAGGCAAAAATATCAGCGAATTGCTTCATGAGGGTGCAATACTCGGAATTATGAGCAGAAGAAAAATGAGTGGACAGATTGATGAATTTTGGATGGTCGAGCTCCCTATATTGTGTTTATGAATAGCAAATTCATTCTGTTTTGGCAGGATTATAGGGCACATCGTTATGGTCAAACAATTTCTCTAGAGGCACCAATCCTTTTGGTATATGATTACTAGGTAGCTGGATGATGCTTCCTCGACCGACCTTGTTTTTTAGCTTGTACTAGCCACGTTCTTCCATGGCTTCATTTTCTCGGTCGATGTGCGTTTCAAAAAATTCCTCAACGACTTGTAAAAACCTGTTAATTTCCTCATCGTCTTCAAAAACTCTCTAATATTTGACATTGTCAGGCAGAGACGGTCTATATTTTACTTGAACTTCATATGTCAATTTAGGAGGCAAAGGAGGAATAAACATGCCAGCAGACACAACAAGGGAGTCGGCAAGCTGGTTCTTCATTCTCTGGATATAAGAAATTCTCAAACTAATAAAAGAATCCTTGAGCCTCCATACCTCATCTCTGTATGCTTTCAGCCTTGGATGCTTGTCTTGGAAAGTTTTATTTACCTGCTGAATAATGAGGTCTGCATCTCCAAACACTTTCATGCCTTTGATGCCCATTTCTTTAGCAGCGCTTAAGCCCAAAATTAAAGCTTCATACTCTGCTATGTTGTTTGTGACCTGAAAGGTTAATTTGAAAGATAAATGAATGTATTCCTGTGTGGGGGACACAAGGACTACACCTGCCCCAACAACTTACTTACAACAAGCTCCATCAAAGAACATGTCCCAAATCTGCGGGCCTTCTTCCTCAGCGATTTGGAAAACTGGTTTTTTAAGCTGCGTGGTGGCCAACTAGGATTCTTAAATATGAAGAATACATGCTCCAAAATCAGTGTCAACAACATAGATGGGATGATTAATTGGGTTCTTCTCATCGCTGATGATATACGCCAACTACACGTCTCTATATAATCTCTTTCTCTCACATCCGAAAACTGGGAAAGTAGCATAGGACAAATCATTTTGTAATGATCCACCTAGTCTCTTGATCCAACCTCTGGAAAGTAACATGCCAAACTTGGGAGGTACATCTGCTACCACAATATCCATCATCATGATTTTCATAGGCAGCTGAGGTAAAGTGATGGCTAGGTCCTTTATTAATCCTAGACACTTCACTTTTCTAGAGTCAAAAGAGAACAGGTCATGATAAGGCTTGGTGATGTCAAGACCCAACTAATCCATGATAGCCTTGGGCATTAGATTATGGCTGGCTCTAGTGTCCAAAAGGCAGTTGTGAAGGATTTTTTCATGAATAGTCAGAGAGACATAGAATGATGGGGAGATGTCTTCACAATTTTCAATCATTGGGCTTAGAATAACAGCTGGCTTGTCATCTTGCAGATTTCATGGTCTGTGGAGGTTTGGATGGCTTTAGGCTCAAGGGCCTCGAGGATGGATCTTTTGAAGGACTCATTCTTCACTAGTTCAATCAGAGGCATAGGTATTCTTAGCTTCTAAATTTTAGATTGAAAACTAAAAGGAGGAGACTTGTCAAGGCCTCTTACCTCATGACCTGGAGCTTTGAGGACGATGGGATCAACTGCCAGTTGTTTTTGCTTATTAGCTTGCTATACTACAGGGACAACAACTCTTTGAACATGAATTTCCTTGGCATTATTTATCTTTGACCTCAAATTATATCTTTGCTGATCTACAATTTGTAGAATAGCTTTACCCTCCCATTCTTGGCTGATCTGGTCATTACATAATGAATTTTCATAGGCAGTTGAGGTAAAAAAGGAAGCATTGCCTTTGTCTTCCAGAAAATGGATCTCATCATCTTCTTCAAACTTCTCTTCTTCCATGATTGCATTTTGAAAAGGAGCCTTCACCCTTTGGTCTTCATTAGCATCTTTGTTTCTTTGCAAAATATGCAATTGCTCATTAGTTCTTCTATATGGATTTGGATTTGGATTTCTAGGAGCAAAGGTATTAGGCACTCTTCCTTTCCCCAGGTGTTGCTCAACCTTCAATTTGGAAATTTCCGAGGCTAATGACTCAATCATTTTTGTCATTTTATCTATCTTAGGATCAGAGGATGATGAAGACTCACCCCTCTATCTTCTTCTATCAACATTTCCCTTGAGCTTCTCTGTAGCCATGATGTTTGATTCCACTTCCAAGGCTACATCCTACATGTCAGCCAAAGTAGCACATCGCCTCTCCCTCAACAATAGGTAGAAGTCAGAATCAAAAGCACTGTCATTGGTGAGTTTAACAGAGGTAGTAGTGGGTTTTACTCCAGCTAGTATCTTGCTATACATACGATTAAACCTATTATTAAAATCAAACAAAAACTAACCATTTTCCCTCTTTAAGTTACCAAACTTAGTGTGGTAGTAGAGGAGATCCTTATTATCCCCCCAATGCTTTAGGAATGCATCATCTAAAGCTTCAATATCTGCTATAGATCTTGGGGTTAGTTCTCTGAACCATTTTCTAGTCTCTCCATCTAGGCTTTGGACAAAGACTCTCATCCACACATCATCTTCACTAATGTCCAGATTATCAGCATAGCTATAGAATGACTCAAGATTTTCTTCAGCAGTAACACCTTCAGTCCCAGTGAACTTAGGCCTATATTTATGATATTCTCTAGTAGGCGTGGCATTCAAAGGAGTGGGCAATATTAGAGGTCCATACCTAGAAGCTATGATTCTTTCCATTTTGGTAGGTTCTTGTGGACCTGCCATAGTTGTGGTGGCTAAAAGAGTACTGGCAGTCTGAATGATAGAGGGCTGAGGAGTGACTGACAGGACTAAAGGAGTATGATGGATATGAGGTGAGGTTTCCTTTGGGCTTACAACAAAAGGAGAACCTAAAGAATAAGGAGCTTTATGAATCTCTGGGTGTTTTTCTTCACTGCTAGTATTAAATTCTATACTCTCAACATGTATTTGTTCTATTACAAGCCTTTCTTGAAGAGATATAGAAGATTGTTTAGGTTTACCTAAACCTGATGCTCCTTTCTGCAATACCTTTCTCTCTTTGATGATTTTTTCAGGGTCAGGTACTGGGTCAGCTTGTAGCTTCTGAGGATTTCTCCGAGTATGCCTCACAAACTGAGCCAGAACTATGAAGTGGAGTCACCAAAAGGTTCGACCTCCAGTAGAGTCACCAGATAGATGGTTACAACCAAAAATGTGCCCAGACTTTGTCTATCATCAAAGCTAGATCTGTGTCGTTTCCTAGGGAAGCTGAGCTTTAGTTTCCTCTCCCCGGCAGTAGCGCCAATTATGTTATCACTCCAGGAAACTCTCCTAGGTTGCAGATTGGAGATGCCTGGTAACATATAATCTTCAATATTGTTCTTTGAAATATTGGAATGAATGATGGTTTGGATCAAGTCAGATAATCATTTCAACTCTATTCTCACTCAAGACATGCACGAACACCCTCAACAATACAAGGCTTCAGACTACTAACACTCAATAGTTTATAGATTCAATGGAAAGATGGAGAATACTGATTGTACCAGCAGATGCATACATAAACATATATGAATGGCCAGCCACAGGAAGAAAATGAAACTTGCAAATCTAATTTATCAATGCAGAGATAAGATGATAGTTATCTAGCATTAGACACAACAGAAAAGATGAATAACCTATTCATGTGCAAGCATAGAACAACAAAGAAAATGGAATTGAACATGTAACAACAAAAGAAGCTTATATTGTTAGAATGAAGATGAGAAGCTTGAAGAAGTAGAGGAGGAACAATCTCCAGAAGTTGAACCCCTATTACATTTTTCTTTCAGATATTTATAGCTCTTTACAATGACCCTCAGCCTTTTGAGGCTTGAGAGGTCTTAATCTATCCCTCTGTCTCTTCAACTGATTGATTCCCTCGATAGGAAGCATGGTTCAGAGGTTTCTTCTTCTGACAGAAGAATAACTGCATTTAGATATTTTGGGTAGCTTGATGTGATGCCTAGGAGCTCTCTCGTTCCAGAGATGCCCCATAATGTTTGTTGGTGTGGCTGTAGCATTGTCTGTGCTATTGATGCCCATGATGTCTCTGTTTTGGGTGAGCTGCACGTTGTGGCCTTTCTTTCCCTTTCTGACCCCTGTTTCCAGGCAATATGTTTCTTGGGCTCTGTTATATGGTGGAATGTGTCTTCGGGCCCTTATAATCCCTTTAAATGGCCCCTTTCTGTTAATACATGACTGTTTTCTATTTTAAACAGAAAACACAGCAATACTAAGACATCCCGCCACTTTGTGTCCTTTTCAGACTTCAAAAATCCTTAGATATGGCTTATTCTCCTCTTGGGTCTGCCCTTGCAGTGATAACATATCTCCATCATTGATTTGGGAGTCCTAGATCCAACGGTTATGATCCATTTCGGGTGCCTCTTTTGTACTGGAGTTAACCGCCCGATGAGGGCAGTTTTCTCTCTCCTCGTCTTGGACACGTGGCAGCCGCTATATGGCATCGGGCAGAACTTGGCCTAAACCGCTTACCGCCCATGGCCCACCCAAAATCCTACCTGTTTCACGATTTCTTTGTGTTTTTAAAATGTGCCTAAAACATTGAAAATAATTAAAAAAGGACTTTGGCAGACTTGAAAAATTATGTATTTCACTTCTCGGACCTTTCAGGTCCAGGATTCATTGCAATCAGTGCTGGCCAATGCTCCCTTCATATTTTCGTTATAACATGAAAATACAGGAAATGTATTAAAAATTGGGCTTTTGTGGACTTGAAAATATATATATTTTGATTCCCGAAACCCATCGGGTCTGGGTTCCATCTGCACTGCCCCTGTTTCCCTTTGTATTTCGTTATATAACAAAATACACAGAAAATGCTTTAAAAAATTTCTTTGGCGTGGACTTCAACATTTATGAATTCTCATATATAATACCATTGGGTATGGCTATCGGGTTGCCCATATGTATGTGCATAGGCCCTACCCGTGGTATAGTGCTGATATGATATCAGTGATGTCATAAATTGCAATCGCTCGTCGCTCACTACCCAGGTCCTTTATATAACACAACATATGTTCCCTGCCGATGTGACCCGCCGATTTGATCATCGGCGATCACTGATCAACGGTGTCATGTGGCCAATTTTAAACTGTCCCTTCTGCTCAGCCGATTGTGATTAGTCGCTTACATTTGGGCCGTTGGTTGGCTAGATCTAACGGCAGCTGTGTGTTGCCATGTTTATGCTTGCAATACTTTGTTTTTTCACTATTTTGGAGTGTTTTAGCCTCCTGATAGTGTATTTCCACCCTTCAAAGGGCTCTCCTCTTACATTGATTTAGAACCTTTGATGATTTTTGAGAAAATGCTGAAGATTTCAAGAGCGTATATGGATCCCATGGAATGCTTTTAAGCAATTTTGGAAACTCTAAGAGCATACGTGGGTCCATTTTTGGACCATTTTCCCACAAGGCTAACAATGGCCTCCATTTGAACATGGGGATTGAGGAGGAGAAAAAAACAAAACATAAGGAATGAAGTGAGGTGGAAAGGTTAGGTTTTGTTGCGGGAGGTAAGGTGGTACATGGGCTCATACAAGGCCCTGGCTCGCATGAGGTCTAGGTGCACATATTTATTATTATTATTTTGTTTGTTTTAATTTTATTTTGTTATATTTGGTTTTATATTCTTTTATTTAATTTTTAATTTGGTTATTTGTATATTTATAAAATCAAATTAATTAATTAATTAATTCAAATGTGCTTAATTTATTATTGGGTTAATTTCATTAATTTATTAGTAACTTATTAGATTAATTAATTGGTTGAATTATTATTAATATTTTATTTATTAGTTAACCCTATCTAGAATCCACCTCATTACACAGGGTTCCACATAACCCTATCTAGAATCCACCTCATTTCACAGGGCTCCACATAACCCTATCTAGAATCCACCTCATTTCACAGGGCTCTGCATAACCCTATCTAGAATCCACCTCATTTCACAGGGCTCCATATAACCCTATCTAGAATCCACCTCATTTCATTGGGCTCTGCATAACCCTATCTAGAATCCACCTCATTTCATAGGGCTCCGCATAACCCTATCTATAATCCACCTCAAATCACTTGTTGGGGATGTGGGGGGTCTCACTACCAGCGTGACTTCCTAATTCACAACCTAGTAACACTCATAGAGAAGGAAAAGCACCAATGGGAAGAGAAAACAACCACTATCAACTATAGGAATTGGTTGATAACCACCTATATAAAAACCAATCCATTATGGTGGAAACCTCAGGTAAGATAAATCATTTAAATGTGAAAATCCTTTTTGATTTGGGTGCTAAAAATAATTTCATTTCACCATTTGCATTAGAAAAATGTGGATTAGAAACCCATGAGTACAATGACTTCAAAAAATTTGAAATGGCTTATGGGGCAAAACAAGTAGTAGGACCTAGTGTTGACCAATGTTAGGTAAAACTTATGGTGTGTACAACTAAGTTGAAGGCATGCATCACTGTGTTGGGGACGTACAATGCAATAACTATAATGGATTGGCTAGAAGCTCATTAAGCTTTGATAAACTATTTAGAAGAGAAAGTGATTTACTTAGATGATGACAATAAATCAATTGGGTTTTTGTTGTTTCAAGAGAGGAGTGTCCCTACAATTCATCTCAAAAATGAAGGTAGGAAACTTCCTTATGCAAGATTGTAAATTATATGTGGTCGAGGCCATACACGACAAGAGTGGACCCTCCATAGATCAACACCTAATTTTGATAGAATTTTAGGATGTTTTCCCTAAGGAGTTGCTAGGATTAACCTTGGAGAGGGAGATCAATTTGATAATCGACCTAAGACTTGGTGCAAATCCATTATCCAAGACACCCGACAGGATGATGGCTTCAAAAATCTATGAGTTGTAGATGAATTTAAAAGATCTATTAGATTTGGGACTCATTAGACATAGTATTTCACCTTGGGGTAGACAATTGATTTTTTTTCAAGAATAAATACGAAGATTGTGCATAGATTATAGGGACTTGAGTTAAGGCATAATAAATAAGAGGTACCTAGTACCCATAATAGATGATCTCTTTGATCAAATGAAGGGAGCAACCATTTTACCAAGAATCGATCTACGATGCAGATAACACTAGATAAGGATTAGGCCCTAAGGGTTAGCTCAGTTGGTTGAGTTCCCGTTGCTAAGTACATCTGAAGTTGGGAGGTCATGGGGTCAAATATCCTTGATGCCCTTGGGGTTAGGCCCTACTTGTTTCTCCTATGGGTATATCCCTTCCGGTTGATCTGTCTGGATTTTCCCATGGATATAGTGACCATCTAGTGTTCTTGAACCAACTTAAAAAAAACACTAGTTAAGGATTACAAAAGGTTCTTCCCAAAACTACCTTTCAAACTCGGTTTGGGCACTATGACTTCATAGTAGTGTTGTTTGGTTTGACTAATGCACCAGTAGCATTCATGAGATTCATGTATGACGTGTATTTAAGAAGTATCTGAACCACTTTGTGCAATTATTTCTGGTTGATAGTATCGTGTATTCCAAGAATGAAAGGGAGCATGAAGATCACTTAAGGGTTGTGTTGATATGATCAAGAAAAAATAAGTTGTGTGGAAAAATATCAAAATGGTCTTTATTCATAAGGAAATTCATTACATTTAACACATCATTTTAGGAGAAGGGATTTTAGTTGACCTAGAAAAGGTGAATGCCATAATGGATTGGTCGATGCTGAAAAATGCTCATGAGGTACACAACTTCATGGGTTTAGTAGGTTATTATTAGAGATTTGTGGAAGGGTTTTTGAAGATTGTGAAACCCATCACCATATTACAATGTAAGGGAGTCAGGTATGAATGTACATGTGAATGTGACACTGCATTGATTGAACTTAAGAGATTACTAACCAATTGATTCAGATCTCTTCAACTATCAAAATTAACCAAGATCTTTTACTTCTGTGATGTTAGCAGAATTGCATATGAAAGAGTATGAAAATCCAGATGTGAATACAATAAAGAATATGGAACATGATGACAACCATCAAATCAAGAACACACAACACATTGATAAAAGATTTCACCCAATGTGGGTTACCTCTCCGGGCCCTGGTGTCAAGAGTGGGGAGGTTGCTTCATTAAATGCTGCAAGATGATGATGAGTACATAGTACATTCTTTGTCATTACAAGGATAAATTCCCTCAACCATAGTGGCATGTCTCTCCACGAGAAGTTCTCCCTAAGGAACTCTCACTCAAATGGGCCCTCCTTCAGCATGAAAAGCTAATAAATTCTCACATGACGTGGCATACAAGTATCCCTCAACATAATGGTAACAAAGATCTCAACAACAAAAAAATCATCTCAATAAATAAAAAGAAAGACATGGAATAACTGCATCATATACCTCCACTTTCGGGGATGGTTGGAAAATGTAGAGCTTAACTGACAAAATGGATTGCATCGTTGAATTTGTGGCACAAAATCATGTCAAATGACTATAAACCTTTCTGACCCTGTCAAATTCTAGACCCTTAGGAATCTCGAAGATTACCCCAAATATTCCTTCCTAAATACGGCCGAAAAATATGTTGCTCGGATGGAAATTTTGAGCACACCACTGCGCTCTCTATGGAATTCTGTGAAAAATAACTATAAAGTTGGCATTGTTCCCCCTCTCTAAAAAATCAACCTCCAAGGGAATCTTTTAGATTCCATAAGATTCCTTATTGTTGGCCACTTGAATCTATGTTGCTCAAATGGGGAAATGGACCACACCATCTCGTTCCCTACAAATTTTCGGTTCTTTTGAGTATAAAGTTGGCATGAATCTGACACTATGAAAAATCGAGCTCTTGGGAATCTTTTAGATTCCTCACTACATAAGGGAATATTCTCTTCTTGAAAAGCATGACCGACCTGGGCGCAGTTCCTCGGCTCTTGGTTCCACTCACAGCTTGTCCTTGGCTTGGCGCTCCTCTCTCTCGTCAAATGAGCAAAGTGTGGTTTATATACAAGAATCCAAATGAACATTTCAAAGTTGGGCCATTAGCCTAACAATAGTGGCCCTCTGTTGATGCGACGGGGTCTCAGGGTCAAACCCTGCCTGCACAACAACCCTTGCTTGGTTTTTCTTAAAAATAAAAAAATGTGGTTGTAAACGACACATTTTGAGTTAATATGAAACAGTTATGGAGGCAGTTAACATGCGGTGGCGTGTAGTGTTTAATGTGTTGTGGTACCAAACTTTGTTCTGTGATGCATGAAAACCCTATGGTATATTAAATTCCTCTAGCCATTACAATTGTGATGGTATGAATTAACAAACACTTTAATAATATCCCTTTGACCACCGTAATTCTAAATTTATGGTTATGTATTATAACCATATAACATAATAACCACTATAAATGAGCCATGCATTCATTGGCTATTTTTGTTTATAATCATTTTTTTGGCTTTATATGGTTTGTCTCTTTATAATTTTTAATATATGGTTTGAAAACCCCAATTATATATTTTTGATATTTTCTTTTATTTGGGGTATTATTATATAGTAATTTTTTTTGTCTTTTTGTGCAGGGTTAGGAAGCCAATGCTGGCATGCCATGTGTCGAAGGCCCGATAGGGCAACACTTGATTGTCACGTAACCTTGTGGGTCCCACTTGCTGACTGGGATGCCATGTGGCACATTGTGGGCCCCGCTTTTTCCCTGTCTTGTCAAACTTTAAAGAGCCATAAGTTGGTTATATGGACTTGAATTTGAGTGTCGTTTACGCCATCGGAATCGTAATGATGAGCACTGCAACTTGGTATTGGTTTGGATACATTTTGAAGACTTTGATTTTTGAGCCTTTCTGGAGCCACCTTCAACTTTTGAGCCTTTCTAGTGCAACTTGGATCACTAATGCACTGATCCTTTTAGCGCTTGACATGGAGAAGGACTTCAAAATTTGCACAGATTATTTGAAGCAAGGATTGGGAGCTGTGTTGATTCAAGAAGGGGGGTTAATAACTTATGCATCCATGAATTTGAAGAAACATGAAGAGTTTTATGCTACCCATGACATAGAATTAGCAATGATGTTGCTAACTTTGAAACTTTGGAGGCATTACCTGATAGGGAGAACCTTTAAGCTAAAGACTGATCATGAGAGCCTGAAGCATCTCTTCACTTAGAGGGATATGAATGCTAGGTAGAGGTGATGGAGTGAATTCATGAGTGACTCGATTTTTGGATTCATACATCAAGGGAAAGTAGAATGTGGTGTCTAATGCACTAAGCAGGAGACCATAGATCTTCTCCTTGGTAACCTTGAGGGTCAATTTGAGGAGCATGTGTTTGAGAAATTATTTGAAGATAGTTGGTATCTGAAGGTTATATTAGTGCTCCATAGTGTGAAACAGATAAAACCAAAGTTTGATGGCTATGCCCTTGAACTATATGAACTATTGAGATTTCAAGGAAGAATGTACATCCACAGGGAAGGGAGTATACGAAGAAGTATCCTCAAGGTGTCACGTAGGGTACTCTAATGTGCACATCTTAGTGTGAAGATTTCTTTTGTAGACATGAAGAAAATTTTCTTTTTAGAAGGCATGAAGCATGAAATGGTTTAGTTTGTCACCTGATGTCTTAAATTTTAGTGATTGAAGGCTAACCGTCCCTACCCAACATGATTCCTATAACCACATTACATCCCTATGTCTACGTGGGAGGTCATTTCTATGGATTTTGTTTTGGGTTTTCCACACACATCACAAAGGAACTACCTCATATATATATCTATATATAGGGCCCATTTATTATTTTGCATATTATATTTTGATGGAGCCAATGTGATGTCCATCGAAGATGTATCAAAACAAACACACAGACACACACACAGACACACACATATATGAAGACACACACACACACACACACACACACACACACACACACACACACACACAGATATGTGTATGTGTACACACACACATACATACATATGTGTGTGTGTGTATGTGTACACACACACACATACATATGTGTGTACACACACACACATACATATGTGTGTACACACACACACACACACACACACACGTGTGTGTGTACACACACATACACACACATACACACATACACACACGTGTGCACACACACACACACACACATACACACACACGTGTGCACACACACACACACACACACATACACACACACGTGTGCACACACACACACACACACACACACATATACATACATACATATGTGTGTGTGTGTGTACACACACACACATATACATACATACATATGTGTGGGTGTACACACATACACACACTCACACACATATACATACATACATATGTGTGTGTGTGTACACACACATACATGCTTTTTAATGATTTATGGCTCCTATGTTTATGATGTGATGATATTTGTGTTTTTGGATGTGTATGTGCATGTATGTTTGTGTATTATTGATGAAGAAAATGTATTTATATAATCATGAAGAGAAACATGTTAAGGTAATAAATGCCAATCAATGATGTCACTTGCAATGTTTTCTACAAACTGATTATGATTTCTATGAATATGTGTGAATGTGATGGATTCAAATTTCATAGATAATAATTGAACTTGCAGAGGTTTTTGAAATATGTAAGAATCAAAGACATGGTACACATTATTCAACTACGAGATGACAATATTGAAATCAAGGAAGATAATAAGGTGATGAATGTGAATATTGGTGGCATTAGCTAACAAATTGATGACTGTAACATATTTTGCTTAGTTATTCGAGTGTTATTAGTATATGTACGAGGTATGTGTATGCTAGCGACATACCCACACCTCACACATATACATTAGTATCCTATGATTAATATTTAGCTTGATTAGTGGTTAATTAATTGATTAACTCTCAATCCTGATTAATAATTAATTAATGAGTTATAGTTATTATGATTATTCAATATTTAATTAATTAGGATTCTCCCAAATTAATTTTGATTTGCTTTACCCATAAAAGTAAATATTATTATTTTATTATTTTATCGCTCTTTATGACTTCACAAGTTTGACTGCCTCGAATTGATTTTTGGATAAGAGAATGGTTGGAGGATGGTAGGGGCCATTATGGGAGGTTGGTGGCATTAACTCAGGGGGAGGGGATAAGTGTGGGGAATTTTGGGGAGAGAGGGGATCATTAAGGGGAACTTAGGGGGAAAGTGGGGAGGATTTTGTTTTGGTCACGGTTGATTTGGTTGTGGCAATTTGGTTTGATTTTGGGGTTTTGGCACATGGGATTGTAGCGGTATGGATTTGACTAAGAGGTATATTTTAGTGTTGGACACTTTCAAGGTGTTAACATAGGGATCTTGGAAACACTACGTCTATGGTTTGGACTCGGGATCAGAGGGATAGGGAACTTGTGGATATTCCTTGGGCTAGGATGTTGGATAGAATTTCCTAGTTGAAAAGGTAGCATATTTAGTTGGGTGGTCCCAATAGGAGCACTCAATTGAGCCACCACAACAAGGTATTCTTCTTGTTGCATTTTAAGTTATGTAAGTTCCCATAAATGGAATTTCTTTCACATGCATCTCAGTTGTATATTTCCATGTTTTTCTATATCATCTCTTTCGATAACAAGGATGTGATTATTTAATTGAATTTAAAGTAGTTGCACCAATACCTATGGTAATAACTACACTATCCCATGAATATGGTAGAGAATGTAACAAATTGATGCACTTATATTCATATGAAATATTAATTTCAATAGATTATATTTGACTGACTACAATATTTAAGACATTTAGATGTTTTTTCACTCACTCTCCACCATTTATCCTTAGGTTATACAACTTCTTCCATAAGAAAAAAATTGTTCATTGAGGACTTCAACTCATACAAACCCTAATTTGTACCACAAAGCCTTTCGATCCAACCTGGCCCAGCCTTATGTTTACATCCCCATTGGTGCAGTACCCAGATCCAGAACGACCCATTGGTATATGTCCACGAACATGTCTCCCATTTTCAACTTCCACAATTCAAAACTTTTCCCATTGAATTTGTCAATCTCTATATTTGAATTGTTCACCATTTCCTTTCACCATAAGAATAACTTGCATAGATCTCCTACTATACTAGGGTCTACCCTAGGCCCAAGTCAAACCCCTTTTCCACAAAGGTGTCCCCTTGAAGACAAAACTACTATGATACCAAATTTAGGTTTTAACCTTATACAATTAATTACTGCAAACAAATTCTCAATAAAATAGAAAATATGCAATGGAAAACACACACATTAACAAAATATTTTATCATGGAACCCAAAACTGGGAAAACCAACAAGATTTTTCAATATATGTTCTTCTGTAAAGTATTACAATATAATATATATATCCCATGGAATCCATGAGCCACCAATTCATTTACCCTAGGTTATAATACAATTGTATTTCCTTAAACAAAACTAAAAAACCATGTGCAAAACCACTATGCACCACAAAACCATTTTTAGCAAAAACTTGGTGTTGAAAACTACCAAAATGAACACAAAAACTGACCAATTTTTTTTCAAGAGCACTGCCCCTGAACCCTCGTGTAGGGGGGATACCACCCCCCTATGACCCCCTCACTTTGCATTGTGTATTTTATAACACGTGGGTATAGTCATGCAAATTATATAAAACATACCCAAGAAAAGTGAAGCAAAATTTACCTGAGCGAATGCACCTTAGGATTCTAGAATGAGTATTAGAATGAAATTCTACACACATGAAATGGATGACCCCATGTGAAAGTATTTATGTAAAATTTGATAACAAAGAAACACATTAATGATTAGATCAGTGACCTAACACACATTTTGAGTTGAGAGGTCATATGCAAGGGGTCCCAAGGTTGTTTGAAGTTTGAAATGAGTGGACCATGTTGAGATGTAAGGAATGAGAAGTTGATCTTTATGATGCAAACAATTCAAAAAATGGAGATATTGGGCTACCATGCATGCTTAATGAAGTTTGGGAAAGGGAGATATAAAAGGGTTGTGCCCCACCATGCCACCTCATTTGTACTTGCGTTGAAGTGACACTGGATTAGTAAGTAACATATGAGAGATTTGACCTATTTGAGCATGTCCGAGAGACCTCATTGTGATGTGATGAGAGATAGGTGAGGGATCATAACCCTTCCTAGTTAATTTATCATCTTAGATAGGTTTTATGGACCACATGGGGGCTGTATGAACCCTTTTTTAAGGGTCTCACCACATCCATGTTGAAAAATTGGTAGAAGTCATGCCTATCAATGTGAGATAATTGGACCAGTGATGTGGCCGAAAAGTGACTAGTCATGCGGATATACATGAAACTAATTTGAGAATAAGCACATGAAGATCCACATTACTATATTATGAATAAACACACAAAAATACATGCAACTCGACTAAGACAAATTGTGTGGAAATCCATGCAGCTAGGCTGACACTAGTTACATGGACATCCATGTGACTAGGATATGAACATTCACGTGAATACACTAAGGTTATTTCTTGGCTTTTGGGTTTTTTCTTCAGGGGTGGGGGTGTGAAATAATCCTAATATGAAATGTTGGATATGTAGGACTTGATACTCAACAAGCTAGTTCTTTGGCAAGAATGATATTATAATGATATTCAAGATGTTGTAGCAAGGCACCCTCTTGTGATGCAAGACATGATCCAACGAGGATTCTGGAGGTTCTTTGAGTGCACAATGATCCACTCCTAGGTGGATTTGTTAGAGTTTCTAGTGGGCTTCTAGAGACCACCCTAGGGACATTTTGAGGTCCATGAGCAGACGATGGAGATAATTGAAGACACAGACATTTATTTCTTGATATGTTTTCTATTGAGGGAGGAGGTTCCCATCTTTACCACTTAATACAATTTGACCATTTTGTAGTGGGCACACTAATATTGTGGTGGTCTCAATATTGTGAGTTGAGGGGCATTCAGATTGATAACATTTGGGATGTGAGGGTCCATGTTGTTATTGTGTTGATTGTATAGACGTCCGGGAGTATAATCACCAATAGGATGATTTGGGGTGTTTCTTTTGGTGCACTTAATGAGGGTGTATGGTGGACCAATTAACACATTGCATGTGCAGTGAGTTAGTAGAGTTCATCTTTTTCTCTGTATTTTTTTTCTTTGAGCATGGGGTGCTCCTAAAAACATATATTAGAGTGGTGTGACCCCCCTACATAGCTACAAATGAGATTATGGGGGTTTTTACTAATAAAATAAGGAGGCACCATTGTAGGGAGATTCTAGACTTCGCTAGTGTAGAGCTAATTGTGGCCCATACTCCAAATTATTCTAGTGCTCCTATATGCTGATATGGATTACCGACATGATCCTAACATGGCACTACCTACATGGGAATCCTAGGTGAAGATGGGTACATATAATGACTAATTATATAATTTCATTTATTTTTCACATTTTATTGTGATGACATCAAGCCAATGTGTACCATGTGTGTGCAAATGTGGGGCCATGAGGTTGAGAGTTCCATGTGGTATGAGAAGCTACAAGGGGAAGAGCGCAAGTACAACACTTTCCTTTGGTTGGTCGAGTGAGACTAGACCTTGCAAAGAAAGACGAGTTAGAGAGTCCCCATTAACAAAGTCAATATGATGTTGAGGACTACCTGTCACATGAGGCAATAAAAACTACAACAAAGACAATGCAAGACATAGAGATTTCACTCCTCCATGAAGATATGGATGAGATTCATTGATGTGATGTGGGTTTTCAAAGGTGGATGGAGATAGTGCTATGAGGAGTCCAAGAGGAGAGATGGGCCTCATTGCGGGAGGAGGTGGCAGGGGCACGCATACCATCAAAGTGGGAGTCAGTCACAACATTGTGGCAAGTTACAATTGTGGCATTAGTAGCTATAGAGTTACTATCATCAAAAAGTAGGGGTGCAAGGGGAGCACCCCTATCAAGAGGAGGAGATGGAGATGAGACACCCTTGGTGGTAGGGGTACATCATATTTTATAACCATAGAGATGGTAATGTATATATACACATGGTGATGGTCCATAGATTTTTGTATATGATAGTTGTAGGTAGGGCCCATATTGTTTTTCTCATTGTATTTTGATGGATCCTTTATGATGGCCATCAAAAGTGTATCAACATATACACACACATGAACATATGTATGCATGTATATATGTATGTTAATGTAGCTTGACCCCTTGATTTACCTTGAAGGGCCATGTAAGCTTCCTAGGAAAACTTCCTTTCCATGAACATGAATTTTGATGCACAATATATATATATATATATATATATATATTTTGTATATGCATACATATGTAACTCCCAACGTAAGGCCCCTCCCCCAAAACCGATCTGCCCAACTGATGTGTCTCGTCTCCAGAACCATACACGAATTATGCTATCGACTCGAGTGTCTCCCCCGAAACAACTTGTTGGTGAATGATTCACTACAAGCTTCCTAGGACAACTTCCTTTCCATGAACATGAATTTTGATGCACAATATATATATATATATTGTGTATGTGCATACATATGAAACTCCCAACGTAAGGCCCCTCCCCCAGAACCGATCTACCCAACTGATGTGTCTCGTCTCCGGAACCATACACGAATTCTGCTATCGAGTCGAGTGCCTCCCCCGAAACGACCTGTTGGTCAATGATTCACTACCCCTACAATGAATTCCATGTCTTCTCCTTGTGCCAATCACCATGGAGGCTTCCCTAGACACTTCTCCCCCCTTGTGGGGTTTCGACCTCCAGGGTCTATCCTTTCCCAAGTGGTGCCCACCATGCCATAGGCCTCACCTGACAACATAACATACGTCATTAAAATATGGCCCACTGGCACCGGGGGTGCTTCACCGCTAGCCACGTGTCCCCTAGGACGTCATGCCAGTAATATTTTCACATGAAGGGAATGGCGGCCCATTCACGATTCTTTCCATAATGGGTCCTCACAAGTGTTTGGACCCATAAGCCTGAGACATCTTCGAGAATTGATTCCACCGTGTTTCGGGGTTCTAATCTTCTGGGTTTTTAGGGTGGTTCCTCCTCCTGGTAATCATCCCTCACTACACAAATTTGGTAACATAATAACCTCTGCCATTGCCTTTTGATGGAGCCCCAACTCTCCACTGTCATTAAGTCCCCGACTTGTCACTTCAAATCCCCTTCTCTCTTTCAACTCTATGATATTTCCTTAGTCAGTTTGTCCAATGCCATGAGGTAGACTATCATTCTAACCAATCTCATGAAAGGAATCTCCTTCCACCAATTAGGAGTCTTCCTTGACTGAGGTATTGACCGTTATGTGGATGAGATTGACCTAATATTTCCTATAATCATGACCTTCTACTATGAAGCTGCAACAATATTTACGGTTCCTTTTCACCATGACTTGGTCGAAGGCTTATTTCCTCGCACTGTGTGGTACCTTAGAAGGAGAACTGGGAAATCCTCCTAACTACCAACCCTACTGCCACATAAGATCTCCTAATTGATCCTTACCAGATGTGACTCTTCCTCATGAGTTTGATAGACCTCCAGAAGAGATTTAAATATCCATGACAATGTTCTTTGTCACCTAGGGAAATTTTTGACATTATCCCTCGAGAGCTTGAGTAATTGACTCTCCAATGAGTTCTTGGCTCACGAGTCTTCCCATTCCACAAGGAAGGAAAGCCACCATAGGAGGCATAAGTGCTCCTACGTGGATTACCTACCACGAGTTTGGCAGAGACTCTAGAGAGGATTCAAGCCTCTATTGCTACACGCTGATGGTGCTAGACCTTGTGCTGACCTACACACAAAACTACAATGATGCTTTGAGCTTTCAGGCCCCTCAGCCATCACTTTACGACTCCAACAACAAGCATACAATATTTATGGAATGTAAGGAGAAAGGCTATTTAGGTAAAGTGGGTGGCTCAATAGATACTAGGGAAATATCCCTTAGATGTTAAAGTTGTGTTCATCAAGCAACACAATGATTTACAACGTGACCTCGGGTGGCCCACAAGCGAATGCAGACCTTGCTATGCAGGAGTGTCTCCCTTATAATCTTATATTAATAAAAGGGGTCTCAAAACCCACTATTCTTTAAGCATTCATCTCATATCTTATGGATCAATGCTAAAATATTATTTAGTCTTATTAGTCTTAGTGAACATGAAAATTACATACGTTTATGCATCACATGGTTCATGCCTACGCGTTAGCCGTTAGTAACACATTTTTGTTTCTTGCTTTATCAAGCATGCGTGCACATATGCCACATATACACATTCACAGATGTTGTCATCGTCAACACTTCCTCGATCGAATATAACTTATAAACACCCTTCTAGCATTACCAAATAGTCCCCACATTCAAACCATTATCTATAACACGATATCAACATTCATCATGCATTATACAAAATGCAAAGTTACTTATCTTGATGTGGACAAGGCAACCGAGACTGGGACGATGACTCTTCATCCAAACATAGATAGCTACAACCACAGTCACTTGAATTCGTCACCTCTAAGTTAGATTCCAGAGCTAGGGAAGAGTGCGTGCTTCAGGGAATAATACACTAATCAATTACTGAATTCCAGGACTTCCTTCCTCAGTCCCACCAATTGACAACTTCTTGCTTAGCCGACACCGAGAGTCCAGAAGTGCCCAACCTCACCCTAGGTGTTCGTATAGTGATTCACCCCCTTTCTGGGAGTCCAGAATCCACTGCGTTATCTGGGCATTAACCACTAGTTTTCGTTTTGGTCTTCAACAACTTCTACTTTAGGATAGCCTCTACCCAAGCTATTATAGGGCTCCTGAGTTTTCTATATTAATCCACAACCTCCATGGGACCCAAGTTGTTATAGGGATCTAGAGATTATATCCCAACCCATAGCCTCTAAGGACCAAGCTGTTATAGGGCTTCAGAGACCTCTGTCTCAACCCACAGCCTCTAGGGACCCAAGCTATTACAAGGCTCCAGGGATTCCATTTCAAACCACAACCTTCTAGGGACCCCAAGTCATTATAGGGCTCCAGAGACTAGAAAATCAACCCACAAACTCCTTGGTTTGAGAGAGCCAATAACCTTCACTTCTCTCCTCTTCTCGTAGTGTCGTCTACAGTGAAATCCTCCATTCATGCATCTCCTACTCTATTTATCTCCCCGCTTTTGCATTCTCCTTTTTAATAGGTTTTCTTTCTTGGTTCTTGTTACTACTGTGCCCTTTCTTTCATCTGTAGTATGGTTTCTCTTCCACAATTTTCCATCCTTTCTTTCTTGGGGTAGCTTCCCAAGCAACATGGGCTTAGATAACCCTTTTTCTGCTCATTTAATTTCAAGAGATCACTTATTTACATCTGGCACATGCCAATCTTTAATGGTTGTCCTGCACTTCTAGATTTCACCCTTGCACAAGAAATCAATAACGTCCAAAGCAAAAACTCCATTCCTGGCCTAGAATCCTTGTCCCCGACTCAACCCAAATTCTCTATTTCAATTCATCGTACAACATTTCCAGTGCATTTACAATGAAATTTTGATGGGGACCTTGGGTGGGGCTATCATAATCCCCTCCCCCTTGAGGGAACATTGTCGTCAATGTTTAGTTTTCCATATACAATCACAAAATCAAAATGTAGCATATACTATTTGTTACACTGAAATTTGTCACCATGACTATCTGCAGTTAATATGGCTCCATCAATAGTCATATTATCCTCCTTGTCAAGCCTAATACCTCTGCTCTTCATGTCAAGCTTCAAAAAAGAGAGAAAGTCACTAAAAACATGTTTATCTCTGGGTACGCAGGTTCTCTCTACCTTGCCTGCGTGTACGCATCCCAAACTCATTGTACCTGCGTACTTGTACGCTCTGTAAGCCAAAGGATGGGTGCGTACCCCTGTAAAGGTCAAAAGGCGCGAGTTTCATCTTAAAAAAGTTACTTGTGGTCACTTCTAGAGCCTTCTAGAAGAGTGTTTGACGTGTATTGAGCGCCTCCAGATGGTTCATCCATCCCTATGATAGAGGAACTTATCCCATCAAGAGAGGAGCTACCCCATCCAAAAGAGGGAGTATCCCATTGATGTTGGAACTGAATAACTTCCTCTAGAACACTATAAATACAGGCATTGGGCCAAGGGAGGGGAGGTTGAAAGCTGAACATTCCAAAGGGTAGATGCTGCTGGAATTAGGACTTCCATTGTAAGCTTGTGAGGAGAGATTACCATCCTTTCTTGTTTCATTTGGAAGTGGGTGAGCTTGTCAAAGTAGAGGAAAACTCTTGCTGGACCCTGGGAGGAACTTGCACAACACCAAGGCTCAGGTTGTAATGGTTTCTTTTTTGTTTCCTTAATACAAATAAGTCCATTCTTCTCAATGATTTGTTGTTAATGAATTGTTTCATATACTCCTTGGTCTATATGTTGAATATGCTTTGTTTTATGGAATATTCAGGTGTTATGTAATCGTTTGATTGTTAGTGTATGCAGGTTTCAAATTGAAGGAGGAGCTCATTCGGATCAGCGAGGCTGGACTGCTACAACAAGCGTTGGACTTGAGGTAGGATCGAAAAACACTTGGTTTCTCATAGAATGATGTATGTTTAGAGAAGGATTGCTCTTAATTATCTTGTTTGTCACTAGAGAGTCTTAGACTCCTAGGGAGGTTAGTTTTGTCCGCAAAAATAACTCTTTCCGCATGACAACAGGGCAGCCTAGTACATCCAAGGACCAACAATCAGAACAGGCCCAGCAACATACCATGGAGGTGTCCTCCTCCAGACAACAGGGCAAAAAACCAGCTACAGTCAAAGAGGGCTTCAAAGAGATCAAGGCACAAAATGAGTTGTTAAGGGTGCAACTCTATGAGCAATTCCTGAATACAACCCCAACCAAAAAGCAAAGATTAATGACTGCCTATGATCTAAAAGAAGAAAAGATGATCTTCACTCATCTGAAGCCTAAAGTCCCACATCCAAAGACCATAGCAGATTACTACAAGACAAACCTGGAGGTCTTTTCTAAAGACATACACCCCATGGATCAGATTGAGCTGCACAAACAGACTGGGGAGATGGTGTATGCAACACTTGCTGATAGGGAAATTCTGGCCCATTAGCTAAAAGAAGCCTTGAAGAACACCAACAGGTAGCTTGATTATGAAAGACTGTCCTCCTTTGCAAAAGACAACAGAATAAAGACTATGGAGGACATAATTATTGATTTGGGACATGACCCAAAGGGTGTTAGAGCACTTATAAAGAAAAAAGAGGATGATATAGCTGCACTGAGAAGACAGGAAAAATTTCCTCCTATCATCCATCCTGAAACAACAGAGCTTGCACAAGAAAAGCAGGTGGATAATGCTATGGAGCTGCTTCTAGTTATGAACCAAAGGATACTACAAATGGAGGCAGAATTAGAGAAATCTCTGCAGGACAAGCAAGGGGAATCAACCTCCCAGCCCCCTCAAACTTCAACAAATCTTGAACCTGCCCCTCCAACACAAGCAGCAACAGCCCCTCCTTCTATTCCAGCACCAACAACAGCTACATCAGCAACAGGAGCAACCGTAGAAGCAACAGCAACAGCAGAATCTAGCATGGGCATGGAGGAGTTGATGAAGGCTGTTAAAGAGCTGGAAACTCAAGTCACTGAAATAAATATTGCCAAGGAAAAACTGGCCAAGCTGGAGGCCAGTTATGACAAATCAAAGATGACAGTGGTAGAAAAGCAAAGACAAATAAAGGCCTTGGAGGCCAAAGTGAAAACTCTAGAAAAAGAATTGATGTTAGGTAAAACCCTAGCAGAAATAAAGAAGATTATTTGGGCCAAAATTGGCCAATCTATACAGGACCAATGAAGGTCCATTCAGGCAATTTTTGAACAAGTGGAGCTAAAAGAAATAGCTCATGTGGAGATTCAGAGAGCCAGGACAGCCCTGGGAATAATGCCTGAGCAGGCCACCAAAATGATTCATTTCCTAAATAACCGCACTAGAGAGGAACTGGCTTCTCTACAAATAAGCAGCAGAACAGATACAATCCTCAGAGCCAAAAAGATATTGACCTTAAGGAATTTTGCTCAGACATTGGAGAGGAAGTGTCAGGAGATGAAGGCAGAGATAGATGAATTTAGAGCTAAGATGGCTATTCTACAGGACAAAGGACTGCCAAGCCTAGTGACTGGCATAGGACAATTGCTGTCATATAATCAGTATATGACAAGGATCAACAATTATGTTGAAAACCATATCACTGCATCCAGCAGCTCCACAGAAGAAGCAGGGCCTCCCTCTGGGCAATCCCTCTATGACAAGCTGGAAAATCTGTTCTTTATTGAACATGAAATAAATCATCTGTTCGAAGTCCTTCCAAACTTTTATAGACATACAGAGGCAAATAAAACATTGGTAAAAATGAGGAGGCATCAGCTACCCCCAGCTGATTGGTGGCAAGCAATGTTGGAGATTTTGCCCAGATAACTCCACTTTGCTTTTTGTATTTTTAGAGAAAAACCAGAGTTTACAGGTCAGCAGACAGGTCAGCAGGCAGATCAACATTTAGGTACAACAAGTGGCCGTACAGGTGACTCAGCAATGCACCCAGACAACAGGCTAAATTAACGCAGATTTAAAGGCACTGCTACAGCCTACTTTCCAAAGCCATAAAGTCAAATCTGTCTGACAGAAAAATATCGACTACCTCAGCATTAAAAGCTATATTTATGTTGTCATTTACTTTTTGTAAGAGAGTTGGTGGTGCAATTTATTGCACAATAACTCTCTACTGAGATATTTTATACCCTATTTTGTATATATATCCCCTCAGATAACGCATTGAGGGTCGGTTGTAGTGCAATTGTTTCTGAAGAACTCTGTTGTATTCTGAAGACTTTTTGATAATAAAAATTGCTGATGGAGATTTCTGGTTCCCACGCTGTCTGAAGATGGATATGTAAAGCTCTGTTTTGTTGCAGAATTCTTGTGTCATTTGCTGAATCAATAAGTTTTCTCTTAACTGTGTATGTGTTTCCTGTGTATTCCATAACTCTTATGTTTTCATAATCTTAGCAAGTAGAGAAAAAGAATAGCCTAGGATTTGTTTCAAACACCCTATGCTCAATCTCTATTTCTAAATATGTTTTCTTCTGGATTAGCCATAGATATGAATTCTTAATTGCTCATATCTAAACTTATCCTGTCATGGTGAATACTATTTAAGAATTCTTAACTACTCTTAAGCAATACCTTCATGTTTCTTCATTTAGCATAGCGAAATATTCTTAACTGCCTTTCACTCACTAAATTCCATAATTTCATCAATAAATCTGATAAATTGTTTCACATATGCCTAACTTGCTCTGCAGCAACACTCTCCTCTCATGAATCCACTTTCACAAGCACAAATACCTCAACTCCATTGCCCAATGGAACAAACCGTCCTGTAATTTGTATTTCAGTTCTATCTGAATTCACCAACCCACCAAATTCAAACAAACAGTGCTCCATAACTAGCCTAAAACATTCATCAGCAAAGCTAAACTATAAAGAGAGAGCCCTCTCTAGTTGCAGGTAGGCTAGGACCTGTAGCCAAAAGATTGGTCAGTGGTTACCTCGGCCGTATTCCCTTTAGGAAGTAGGGAACAACCTGAGTGATAACAGAAGGGAGTCCCAGCAATTGAAGCATCATTGCTGCAATACCGGATCTCACCAGCGTCGACTGTGAACTCTGTAAAAAATCCTCCTATAACCTGATCAAGCCAATGGTCAACAACGTGCATGATCTTATCTTCAGAATATTCCATCCTTCGCACTAATTTTAAAGTCCACACTATTTGACCGTTAAGCTTCCACTTCCCTTGGTCATCTACCAATTTAGCTATCCACTCATATAGTTCAATCAAGAAGGTATAGAAGAAATTTTCATGTATTTCTATGTACACATATATATCCAACCACTATTCTTTGTCAGGTGTGTATTCCTATTTTCCTATGCCACGAATTCATGGATCTTTCTATCCTACCACTTCTAAATTTCCTTCATATTTAGATTCCAGTGATGCAACATCACACATCTCTTTATGTAGATCCTGGTCCTAGAAAAATAACCATTTGTTGGCTTAGGGGGTCCTGACCTAGGTTGAGAGTTAGCTACACCAAACAAATCCCTACACTACCAGCCCTTTCTACATCAATCTGCGGTGCGTAGACTCAAGTCTCACCCGAAGCATTATGGGGAGATGTTGGAACCAAGTTTCCACACCCAGATCAGTGTGATGTCCTTCTATGACTTAGATCTACCTTTGTACATATCTTTAAGTTCTTATGGCTTATAGAAGTAACTTCCTCTAATCGGACTATGGACCTCTGCGAAGGTCTATGAATGGATTTTGTGGACGCTGAATAGGTGAATTAGCTACCTATGCGCACTGTAGATTACGTTTAGACTAGTATTTACTCAGATGCACCTAAGTGTTTGATAACTTTAACAGACAATGTTATGATATTCATGTAATCACTTAACATTAATTGTGTTCAAATAATAAGACAGATCGAGTAAATTTTCACATCAATACATCATTCCATCACAACATATATCGCAATCATATAAAACAGAAGTAAAGAGCTAAAACATAGGAATTTCTACAATAATCTTCTTTATTGACTTTAATATAGGTTTACATACTCAATACTTCCCTGTGCACTCAGCTGCAGGGATCTACACACTCAGCTGCAGACACTACTCTAGGCCTCTTCACGCTCAGATGTAAAGCCTTTCCCTCCTCTAAGACTTCTCTCTCTACACTAGACTTCTTGGCTTGTACCCATAGGCTTCTTAGACTATTTCCTTAAACTCTCTAAGACAAACCTATTTATACAATCCCATGGTTCGCAAACTATGTGTAGATCTCAAAAGCCGACTCAACTTTACATAAAGGAAGGTAAAAACCCTTTTGACTCTTAACTATATGTGCACTCTATGACCATAATTTGTGGAGACTTTTCATCTTCTTACATCAAAACTTAGGCTTTTTCCCCAAAACTGACCCTAGGTGACCCCATCCCAACAGTACAGTAGTCAACTTTTCCTTTAACGTTTCTAGGGCCTCTTGGAAGCTTTCTGACTAGAAAAATTCAGAGCCCTTGGCAAATAGTCCAAATAAAGGTGAAACTATTTTGTTGAAGTTCTTGATGAATCTCCTATAATATCCAAATAAGTCCATGAAACTTCTAACATCCCTATGCTTATGAGGAGTAGGGACCCTCCTTACAATAGCAATTTTATTTGGGTCCACTTGTATTCCTTGGGATATTGCGTGACCTAAAACAATGCTTACATTCATTAAGAACTCACACTTCACAGGACTAAGGGATGGTTCATTTCAATTCACTTATTTCATACTTTCCCCATGTTAGAGAGAGCCTCCATGAAATAACACCCATAAGGAGTGAAATTATCCATATAAATTTCTACTGAGTCATGGACTAGCTCTGCAATGATGTTTAGAACTTCCCTCTGAAAAGTGGCAGGGGCATTACATAATTCAAAAGGAAGGACCCTATAAGAAAATTTACCCCATGGAAAAGTGAAGGTGGTTTTTCTTGGTCCTTTGGGATTATCTAGATCTAAATGTAACCACCGAATCCATCTATGAAAGATAAGAACTTCTTTCTTGCAATACCATCCAAGACTTAACTAATGAAAAGTAGAGGGAAATGATATTTTTTTGTGGCTTTGTTTAACTCTCTATAGTCCACACAGATACTATATTTCCCATTCATCTTTGGGACCAGAACTAGAGGAGACACCCACTCACTATCTGAGGTGGGGTAAATGAACCCTGCATCCAACAACTTCTGCAACTCTTCTTTAACTATGCCTTTGAGGGGTCGGTCCATTTTGCTATGAGGTTGGCACATTGGCTTTCAACCTTCCTTGATGTAAATGTGGTGAGTAAACATTGAAGGGTTCACTCCCTACATTTCCTTATAACTCTAGGCAAAGGCGTCCATATGCTCTCTTAGCATGTCACATAACTCATTTTACTGATGTGTAGAGAGAGAAGGGTTGATTTTTAATGTTTTAGCTGGACCAAATTCTACCATCTTGACATGAGTAGGACTTGAGTCATCTAGGCACAAATCAGTCCAATGTTTATCTTCAACTTTCTTTACTAACTCGTCAAGAGACATGGTGTTGGGGGGTTGATTCTAGAGGATTTGATCAATCATGTCATCTTCATCAGGTTCCCCCCTCCTATAGTAGCATATAGGGTACATAATGGGTAAGATGTGGTAGAGTAGACTTCATCTTCCTCCTCCTCTTCCAACTATAAATATATGTCATGCTTTAGAGATGGTTTAGTAGGTAGGTACAAGACAAATTGTTTGTACAAATGCCCATTATAATGGTCATATTCCCAGCCCTCCAACTTATGTAAGCATCAACAGTGGCTAGCCATGGCCTTCCAAGAATGAGAGGATAACCATTGAACCTGGTATTAGGTTGGAGAACTAAGAAGTCAACAAGGTATTACCAAGAATAAATGGATACTATCACATCTTCAACAATACCCTCAAGCGATACTATGGATCTGGCCACAAGCTATAAGATTGTTGTGGTCTTCCTTAATGATTCTTGGAGCTTCAATTTAGGCATAGTCTCTTTATCCATCAAATTGATGGCAGAACTAAGATCAATCAAGGTATGGGGGCAATGATACCATCAATGTGCACATCTACCACAATACTTCCAAGGTCTAGATACTTTGGGAAAATCACTCTCTCCAACATTAATTCAGACAATTGTCCAATGACATTAATGGTAAGGGTCTCTTTCTTTCTCCTCCTAGGATGTTTGAAGCATTTCTCCTTGATTAATTCTTTGTAGATGGGGACATCATTGATAGCTTGGAGGAGTGGTATTTTAACACACAATTTTTTCAATTCACAACAAGTTTAGTGTCTTCTAGGGTGTGTTGTCTAGGATGGACTAATATCTTAGGAAAATGAGGTGGATTGGCTTGGGGAACACTCTTTTCCTTTTCCACTTCAAGCTCCTTAGGTGGAGATGGCAGTTGATTATCTAGAAGCACCCTTTAAGAACCAAGGTTGATTTCTTGAATTTCCACAGCATAGGCAACGCAAGATGTCTCTCCACTATAGACCTGTTGTACCTTCTTGTTGTTCAGTTTTGGATTTTGTTGAGTAGGCATCTGAGGTTGCTTAGGTGGAGTAGGGTCAAGGAGTTTTGGTTGAGATGGAGGTGGAGGTAGTAAGGATGGAGATTGGTTATATGTGGTCCTACACCCTTGTGATGGTGTATTCCACTGAGGTTATGGGGGAGCATATGGATGAAATGATTGATTGGCAGGTTGGGAATGGTATTGAGGTGCAAAAGACCAGGGATAAGGTGTGTACCATGAAGGATGAGTAAGAGGAAACCAAGGGGGAATGGATGCATTCTGTTTGGGGTCGTAATATGAATAGGACACCCCTTGCATGTCGTTCTAGTATGGTCGAGGTCCTTGAGGCCTCCATTGGTTTATATAATAGAGTGGTTCAATCACATCTTCATTTCCTTGATACACAACCTTTAATCCAGGCAAAGAAGGGAACTTGTTTGTGGAGTGGTTTTCCTCACAAATTGAGCATATCTCTATAAGATTCAATGGACATTCATTTCTTAGGTGCCTCCTGGTGCATCTGGGGAAAAAGACAGCCAAGGATCTTTTTTCTTCCTCCTGCCTCCTCTTGATCTACACAGTGTCCATTTGTAGAGAAAGGGTATGAAACATTTCACTCTTAAAGTCTTCCAACATATTCCCAATTTAATTTTTGATGAATGTTTTAGAGGAGGATGAACTGGCCAAAAATTGACTAGCACTATCCTTCTTTCTGGGTGCCCTAGAATGGTTTCTGAAAACTATCTTGATATCATCATAAGGCAACTGATAGATGTCCCCTCTCGAAAAAATGTTTCGGGTTTTTAGGAGATCTTCCCTGATCCCTCTAAGAAGGACTAACTTGAGTGATTCAGGATTTCGGGTGCCTCTGGTCCTTTTGTAGCTAAGTAGGAACCTTTCCTCATAATTTTCCAAAGGTTCATCATGTCCCAAGGTCATTCTAAAAATTTCCTCTTTTGTGTCTTTAGACCTACAATAATCCTTGTACTTGTTGCTGAAGGCTTGTTTCGTTTGAGCCAAGGTAATGATGTTATCCCCAGGTAAACCCATGAACCAGTGCAAGGCTAAATCCTTGAGGGTGGATGGGAACAACTTCAACTTCTAGTCCTTAGAGGTATAATCATAAGTTATATAGATGACAACAAACTCAAACAAAATGGTATCAAGGTCCTCTATGCTTAAGCCACGGAAGTGAGGAAGGGAAGAGGGGCTTATGTTTTTCATCCTAAAATATCCATTAGTTTCTCTAGTGGGAAACGTACGCTTAGTTTTGTTTTCAGCTCCATTTCTATTTTCAATCTCATTTCTCTTTTTGGCCATGGTGTAGGTTGGTGGAATGGTGTTTTCTTCTTCTTCGCCAATAGGCTCTTCAAAGATCTCTATTGGTTTTCCTAATGGGTCCTCTATCTCACAGCCACCGACGAAGAGGGAAGGTTGATTATTTGATGGTGTGTTGGTATTTGGAAAAAAAATTCCTGAGTTGTCTCTACTTCTATGAGGCATGAAATAAATTTTTTTCTTTTAGGGTTTTTTCAAAATTACTTGCAAAGTGAAAAGAAAGTAGAAATGGAAACTATTTTCTAAATGGAACTACTTGCATAACATAAATAAAGAATAAATTGCAACTATCTACTGAATTCAAAACAAAACGAAAGAAAGAATTGCTTCTATTTACTGAATGTCAACTAGAAAGGAAAGTATAAATTACATCTACCTAGACACCTCCCCGTAAATGGCACCAAAAAGTCATGAGCCCCAGTATTGCAGCAAGGATGTTGCAACTCCTAGGGTGAGAAAATTTACTTTATGAACTTGGGGTTCATACAAACTTGGAGGTGACAATGCTATATGCACAACATATACAATAGTCTACTCTTGTCACTTCTCAACTGGGGTGATAAACCACTAGGGTTTCTCAAACTAGTCCTATATTGACTAGAAGGAGGCCACCTACTAATAGTGAAAGTAAAGATATCTTTAATGCAGAAAGTAAATTCTTACCTATTTTAAGGAACTGAAATTTCTAAATAGAAAGTGCTATGAAATGACATGAAATTACCTAGCTAACAATTAACACACATTACTTGCAGAAAATACCTAATTTAACCTTTCATTCTATCATCTAACTATCTAGACTAAGTAGGCATGGAAATAATCCTAATATTGTTATGACTGACGTATGTATGCACTAGCTAAATATTACATAAAAGAGTCTTTTGGTTTTCAATTTAGAAATGTAAATGTTAATCTAAACAAGATGATCTTTTGCAAGGGGGGAAGGTATGGGAAAACTGGTCCAAAATCACATTGAAGGTTATGGAGGTCAAGTTGAAGGCCTACCCTATGCTCTAATCGTCATTTCTTCCCAATGTAGGTTTTAACCCTATACAAAAATTACCTGCATACGAATTCTAAAAAACTGAAAATAAACAATGGCAATAACATAAAACATAAAACAAATATACACAAAGTTTTTCCCCTAAATCCTAAAACAAGGAATACCAGATTGATTTTTCATTATGTTCCTTTCAATGTTACAATACATATATATGCATGTCGAAGCATTCATAAACCCCAATCCACTAACCCAGGATTAAAACATAAATTCACTTCCCTTGACCATATCTACAAAGTACCATGGATAGAAAACCATCATCCCAAAAACCATGTGTGAAATCGATGCACAAAATCATAGGTAGGTCCACCCACCGATTATAGGGCCCAAAGAATCTAACACAACCCAACATTCTCCCACTTGTTCTTTTCTTTATGTAGGGAGCCAGAGGAGAGCTTAGTCATTGATCCAGCCCTGCAATGCTCATTGTTTCTCTACACCAAGAGAATTTCTCAGTGCTCAAAGACTTTTTCAATGTATTTGCAATATTGTTTAAAGTGTCCAACTTTTCTAGCAACACCTTTTTTTCATCAACCATATCCCTCACAAATTGATATTGACATCAATGTGCTTTTTCTTGGAATGATAAGTAGGGTTCTTTGCCAAGAAAATTGCACTTTGGCTATCATAGTCTATCATTATAGCTCACTATACTAACCCCATACTTGAACACAATCTCTACAACCAAACTAATTCCTTTCTTGCATGAGTGGTTGCCATGTATTCTTCCTCTGTAGTTGAAAGTTCCACTACAGACTGTCTCTTACTCATCCAATTGACTGCACCTCCAAATAGGTTAAACACATACCCACTTGTAGATCTTCTCTAATCTAGATCTCCAGCCCAGTCTCCATCAACAAAGCCATGGATGTCCAAAACTTTTTCCAAACCTAGTCTTCCTTGGTAACACAAACCATAATCACTAGTTCCACACAAATACCTGAAAAACCTGCTTCATTGTTGTACAATGCTCCTTCCCTAGTTTTGACATAAACCTACTCAATAATCCCACTATATGTGCAATGTTTGGTCTAGTACAGTCCATACATTAGGCTACTGAAAGCACTTGCATATGGAACACGTGACATGTCCTCTTTCTCTTCTTATGTCTTGGGACACTGTTTAATAAATAACTTTACACCTATGGGAATATTAACCTTCACCGGTTTCGTATCCTGCATATTAAACCTCTATAGTATTGTCTTGACATACTTCCTATGGTTTAATTAGAGCTTCCTCCTTGCCCGATCTCATTTAATTTCCATGCCCAAAATATAATTTGTAGCATGAATATATTTCATGTCGAATTTGGAGGACAATTAGGTATTCAAATCTTGGATAATTTATTTGTCATTTCCAACTATCAACATATCATCTACATACAAGACTAGATAAATAACATAGTCACCAATTAATTTAAAATACACATAGTGATATTCTTTTCTTCTGGTGAAACCAAGTCCCCATATAAATGTATCAAATTTCTGATACCACATCCTTAGTGATTGTTTTAACCCATACATAGACTTTTTTAACTTACATACCAGTTCTTTCTTACCCTTCATCGTAAATCATTCAAGTTGCTTCATGTAGATCTCTTCTTCCAGATCCCTATGAAGAAATGGTGTCTTCACATCGATCTTTCCTACCTCAAAATCAAAAGCAGCAACAACAGATAAAAGTAATCTAATAGAACCTACCTTGGCAATAGGAGAAAAAATATCACCAAAATCAATTCCCGACATTTGGGAATAAACTTTTTCTACCAATTGAGCTTTGTATTTCTCCACCTTTCCTTTAGAATTCATATTCTTCTTAAACACCCATTTGTTTCCAATGGGTTTCCTTCCAGTAGATAACTCCACCAAACCTTCGGCCTCATTTTTGTGCAAAGATGTCATTTCATCAACCATGGCCTTTTTCCAGAGTTTTCCATCCTCTGAATCTATTGCTTCACTCACAATTCTGGGTAATAGATAAAACAAAATTTGAACAGAAAGAATATGGACTATACCTTTCTAGCTATCTTCTTTCTTGAAATGATCTTCTCATAATCGGAGTTTGTGGCTCTTCATCTTCTGATTCCTCTTCTTCTATGAGTCTAATTCTTTCTTCTTTAGCTCAAACTCTACCTTCTCAAGTTCCATTGGTAGAAATTCATGTTTAATAACATATTTCACCTTTGTAAACACCACATCTTGATTGTACACAACCTTCCTTGTTTATGGGTTCCAAATCTTATAACATTTTAAACCATCCTTATACCCAATAAAGATACACTTTTTAGATTTATTATCCAACTTTGTTCTTTTCTACTTTAGAAAATGTACATATGCATCACATCCAAACGCCCTCAGATGTGAAAGATAAGTTTGATTACCAGTCCATACCTCTCGTGGAGTCTCATCCTCCAATGCTAATGAAGGTGATCTGTTGAATAGGTAGCATACAATCTCCGCTACCTCTTCCCAGAGTTCTTGTCCTAAATCTACACCACTAAGCATTCTTCCTGCCTTTTCCATCAACCTCTTGTTCATTATTTCTACAAATCCATTTTTCTGAGGTGTGTATGGAGTATTCTTCTACTGTGCTATACCACACTTCTTACATAACTCTTCAAATTCATTCTTGCAAAACTCTCCATCGTTATCTTTTCTCAACACCTTTATCTTCCTCTCTGTCTAGTTTTCCACTGGAACCTTAAATTCTTTGAACCTATCAAAGACTTCAGATTTCTTCCTGAGGAAATATATCCATGTATTCCTTGAGAATTTATCTATAAATGGTACATAGTACATAGAATTATCCATTTATGGAGCCGACACAGGTCCAAACAAATCACTGTGCACAAGCTCTAATATTTATTTTGCCCTCTTAGCACGAGAGGGGAGACTCATCTGATTCTGCTTCCCATATACAATATTTCCACATAAATCAAAATGTAGAGAGAAATTAGACATACCTTCTATCATTCCATTACCATGTTGTATTTGAAGGCCCTTCTCTCTAATATGTCCAAGCCTTTGATGCCATATCATGGTCTTTTCTCCAGAGACCACTAGATTTTCTGCTCCACTTTCAAGAACCAAAGAACTATTGTACCCATTAATAACAATGCTACATTTAAGCATGGCCGAACTCTCGCATCAATACTAGTACTCCTTGAACCATCTTGTAGGTATCTTTCTCGAACATTGTTTTTAACCCTACATCATGTAGCTTGCTTACATAAATTAAATTTCTGGCCAATGCAGGAATATGCAGAACAACAAGAAGTGTTCTAATCCTTCCACCTTGTAGCTTCAACTTTAATTTTCCACGACCAATGATTCTAGCCTTCCTGTAATCTCCTAAGAAGACATCACCATCATCATATTTATCATATTCGCAGAACCACTCTCTATGGGGAGTGAAGTGAAAATATGCACCTGAGTTAATCAACCATGCCTCATGATCTACATGTGTACTTGAAGAAGAAGGCAAGTACACATCCCCACCTTCATTTGAGATGGTTTTCACCTCTACAGAGGGAGCATCATCTGATCCCTTTACTTTCTCAAGAGCTTTAGATTTACAATCCCTTTTGAGGTGCCCTTCCTTTCTACATTTCCAACACACCTTTACAGGTTTTCCTGGAGATTTAGATACCCCACTCGATGACTTATTTTTTTCTATTTTGGGACCATCCTCATATAAACAAGGCATCACCATTCTGGTCATATCCCATCTCATCTCCTTCGATAGCAAGGATGAGACTATTTCATCAAACTACAAGGCAGTTGCATTTCTACTTATTGCAAAAACCAGATAATCGCACAAATCTGGTAGAGAACACAAAAAACTGATGCACTTATATTCATTTGAAATTTAAAAATCAATAGATAATAACTGGATTACCACAGTATTAAATGAGTTCAGATGCTCTGTCACCAAGTCTCCATCTTTCATCCTCAGGTTATACAACTTTTTCCGTAGGAACAATTTATTCACTAGAGGTACAAAGTCCCTAACTTGTCCCACAAAGCTTTCACTGAATATTCCCCTAACACATTCAACAATATTGAATCTGAGATACACAATCATATTGTGCTCTTTTCCTTCCAATACAACTTCGCCCATTCTTCAACTGACATTTCTATTTCTTTAGTACCTGTATCTATCGTGATCCACTGATCTTTATCCACCAGCAAATCCTCCATCTTGAGTTTCCACAACTCAAAACTTTGACCATTAACTTTCTCGATCTCTATCTTTCCACTACTCGCCATCTTATTTCACAACAAGAATCAATCCCATAGATCCCCCACTGAACATGGTCTAACATAGACTCAAGAAAAAACCCCTCAATAGCAAAGGTGTCCCCTTGAAGCCAAAACAACTTCGATACCAAATGTAAGTTTTAACCCTGTATAGAAATTACCTGCATATGAATTCTAAAAAACATAAATAAACAATGGTGAGAGAATAAAAAATAAAAAATATATACACAGATAGTTTCCCCTAGATAGAAAAATCGGGACTACCAGATTGATTTTTCATTATGTTCCATTCAAAGTTACAATAAATATATATACATGTTGAAGCATCCATCAACCCCAATCCATTAACCCTAGATTAGAACATAGTTCCCTTAACTAGACCTACAAAATACCATGGATAGAAAACAATCATGCCCAAAATCATGTGTGAAATCCATGCACAAAACCATAGGTAAGTTTGCCCACCTAATATATGGTCCAAAAATGTTTTCCAGGGTGCTGCCCCGGACCTTGTGCAAATGGGCTACCACCCCCTTGCTTACCCCTCGGTAGCACCCCACACAACATACCGGGAGGTTTGCCACCACCCCATGTGACCCCCTCTCATGTGGGTAGTTGTGGAAAGAATATAACACAAACCAACACACAAAATTGTCTAAACAAGATACTGCAAAGTTTCCTGTAGTTACTATAGGATGTCCTGATTTACTATAAGAAACTTAGAAAACTATTGCAGGAAGATAGGGAAGGTGAAAGGAAGTCATGGGAATATGTATGATGGTGGAATAAGGTATGAAAAAGGTGTGCACTACCCAAGGATCAACCCAACTCTTCAGGATGGTTATATTTTCTCAAGGTGGTTGTCCACGATGGCTAGAAAACATAAATCTGAATTAGTGGTTGGTAGAATTGGGCAAGGGGTGGAGAAGATTTAGATGAGGCTGGTGGAATGAGTTCATCCATGCAGATAAACAACTCTTGCAACAACAAATATTCTTTCCTTCATTCATGCAAAAATTTATGCAAATATGGAAAAGGTGAGTTGAATTTGAGAAAATGATTTATGAATGGCTAATGCCTTAAATCTATGGAATAGAATTCTTTATAATATACATAAAACTCAAGAAACCAAAATGACAATTGTAGGTTCTTTTAGGAAATCATCAACAATGATCTTCTCTACAAGAAATCCTGAGCTATGTAGTAACCAACAGATAAATCTATTTTTGGGGCTATGAGAGTGGGGCCCTCAAACCATGATCCCATTAGGGAGATGAGGATGAGGACATTGTCACAATATTTTTTGAAGTATTTTCTCTCACTATGGTATCACTGATCTACTTCTCCAACTAATGGAAGAAAACCTAATCAATCATTCAAAGACTTGTAAATTAAACAAAGAAGAGATAACTTCAACAATTAATCTATGATTCTAATATAATAATACATGTACAAAAAGAGGAACCTATGTTACTATGGTTAGGCCATAACCCAAGAGATTCAACCCTTTGATTCAACTCAATGCTAGATCAAAGAAACCCTTTTTATTATCATCAAAATGTAAAAAATAACATGAGAATAACATACACAATATCTTAGCTCGAAATTTCCTCTTGGCTACATAAAATATCGAATCCTAATGAGGCCATAGGCTTTCTTATTTATAAACCTGAAGCTATGAACAAATTCCTTAAAATTAGGGAGTCTTGGCTCCCAAACTCGAGATTGACTTGTCTTCAACTATCACTAGCTTGCCAGCAAATGAACTCAGTGGACTTGGACGCTTGTAAATTTGAGATGATGAGAACTAGTGGAGGAATTTTTGAGTGATTGAGGAGTTTAGGAGGGAGCCCCAATCTCCTAAAATCCCTCTTTCTTGTCTACTTTGAGTTCCTATACTTAAATTAGCCAAAAACTACTCCAAATACTACAATTCATGCACATTAGACTTTATGACATAACAACTCATCATTACCCTTCTCATTAAGCATATTATGATAAAATAAAAATATGTAAAGAAATGTGAGAAAATTTGATTTCAATAAGCTGGAGAGTGGCATTAAAGCCCACATAATTTACCTACTAATGATCCTAATCAAGGAGCTTCAACATAAAAAATGCAGATGCAACTAGTACCAAAGAAGAATGCTCCTTAAGTAGGTATTGCGACAAAGAACCTTGATTTGACTGTTCTGAAGTCCTTTTTGCAGACGTGTATGAAGTTGTTATGGGAACAAAAAGTAGTGGAAGGGTTGCAATAATTGATTAATAACTGTGTCGGTAAAGAGAAGACACAACCTAAACAACGTGCAGTAAATAAGGTCAATAAGAAAAAGAAGACTTGCTGGGAAATGTGATTAACTGCACAGATTGGAAAATTTGAAATGGATCATGTAATTTTGGACTTGGGATCAGAAGTAAATGTGTTGCCAAAGTATACTTAGGAGTATTTTGGTAAACCAATGCTACCATGATCACCAATTCAATTGCACATGGCTGATCAACAGAAGATTATCCTAATGGGACAGTTGTAAGGCATTATGGCAGACATTGAAGGAGTAAGAGTGAGGGTGAACTTCACAATAATATATATTATGGATGAAGGTAATCCGTATCTAGCTTTCGTTGAAATCAATTGGGATTTTGATATGGACACCATAATCAATATGAAAAGGATGAATATTGTATTTGAAAATAATGGTACCAAGATCATTGTTCCTTTAGATCATTCTGAAGGAGCGTGATATATAGAACTTGTATGCAAAGAATACGTTGATGATTATATTGAACACATATATAAATTAATTGCACACGACGAGGATTGGATCAACCTCACCACAGATTCATAGATAAGTTGGGAGAAGGATATTTCATGCCATTCAGACTCAGATGATGAACTAGAGAATTGGTAGAACCAACTGCACGAAGTTTTGAGTTTGTGCTGTAATAGAATGAAAAAATATCTTCGCTACATATCAACTGAGGTATGTAACTTACTATATTATTATGGGATAAATTTGAAAGGGATGTACAAGAAGAACAATGATTTCGGGCCTTGGATCTGGTTTTGAGGGCTACACCTGTGCATTGGTGGGGTACACATAAGGATAATATAGGAGATTGGCAGGAGTACTGATGATTAATAGGACATAGGTTTGGTCATAAAAAAAGAAGAATAACAGAGAATTAGAATGGCTAAGATGATCCTCGAAATCATGTATCATTGGACTAAGGCATGGGGAAAATAACCTCGACCAGAGTGGGTACATGTATTTGTTCACACTTTGGATATGATACCAATGAATTGGTACCTTGAAATGGAGTTGCACCATGGTACTGCATATTGGAACGATATTAATAAAAGTTTTATTTTTACATTTATCTTTGAGAGTGGATTTTAGTGTATCGATGATTCTCTTCAAGAAATTAAAGCAGCAACTTTCGGGACACCTAAGGAGCCAATGACTTGGGTACAACCCAAATGGAATGCACAGTTGCAACATGCACTAGAATGTTATAATATGACTGCTGAGGAAGGAAAGGAAGATCCATGTAGCATTCATATTCTTGATTTTAAGGAAAACATGAAGTGGCAAGACCAAATGTTAAAATACCCGATGTAACACAACTTGTTAAGACGAGGTAGGTCAACATAGGCTTAAAGGTGGATCCCAATTTCCCACGCATAGGAGATTACTGGGATGATGATATAGTAGGAAAGGTCAACGAGTTGCTGCATGAGTACCAGGGGTTGTTAAAAATTTTATTTATGGAGTTGAAAGGGATCGTCAAAGGCCAGGCATCATGAAAATCACTTTGAAGACATATGCTAAGTGTGTAAAGCAATGACCGTATAGGCTCAACCCAAAGTACAATGAGAAGGTAAAGCAGGAACTTGAGAAGATGGTCGCAACTGGTATAATCAAACTTATGGAAGAATCTAACTGGGTAAGCCCCTTGTTAGTACAAGAGAAAAATACTAAGGGATAAATAAGGATCTGTGTCGATTTAAGGGAGCTAGATGACGTGTGCGTACATGACTCGTTCCAAACACCATTCACAGACAAAGTTTTGGAAAGTGTAGGAGGAAAGGAGGCCTACTTCTTTACATATGGATTTTTTAGGTACCATCAGATTAAGATAACGTCAGAAGATAGGAGTAAGACCATGTTTTTTGTTGAATGGGTATCCTTTTAATATACAATCATGCAGTTTGAATTGAAGAATGCCTCGATGATATTTTCCAGAGTTGTCATCGTAGCGTTTAAAGAATTCATTAAAAAAAAATTGGAGGTGTACTTTGATGACTTGACAGTATTTGGGCTAGTAAATAAACATGTCTTGAGCTTGTGATTAATTTTGGATATCCGCATGAAGTATAAAATCTCATTAAACTTGAAGAAGTGCATTTTTTCTGTACCTTATGGGATTTTACAGGGACATGTTTTTTGTAATCAAGGGCTGATGGTAGATCGTACAAAAATCACTATTATTGTTAAATTGTATCTGCCAAAGGATGTGAATTAGCTACGTGCAACACTTGGACACACTATATATTATCGAAAATTTGTTAAGGCGTACACACAGATGACTATGTTGATGGAGAGATTACTAAATAAAGATGCCACCTTATGATGGGATGAGGAGTGTTAGAGGAGTCTGGACATCTTAAAAGAGAAAATGGTCATTGCATTGATCTTGTTGTTTCTGAACTGGAAGAAGGAGTTCCACATTCATGTGGATGCATAATGTATAGATTTGAGAGTTGTCTTAACGCAACCAAGAGAGGGGGATATTGATCACCCCATTGCATTTGCGAGTGGAAAATTGTCTAAAGTGGAGGGGAATTATTCCATGACAAAACACGAAGGGTTGGGTATGGTGTATGTGATGCAGAATTTCATGCATTACTTGTTGGGTGAACACTTCAAGATGTTCGCGTACCATTCCGCACTGAAATACTTGGTGAACAAGCCTGTGTTGTGGGGGAATATTTGCATATGGCTATTACGGCTTCAAGAATATGATATTGAAATAATTGTCAAGCCAACACAACTGAACGTTGGGCTGAATCATCTATCTCGGATCGAGAATGGTGAAGAACCAACCAAAATTGAAGAAGGATTACCTGATAAACAACTATTCACAGTAAGGGTTGCTAATGAACATTCTCCCAATATTATTTACTTTTTGACTACTAGACTAGCTCCTTGAGAGTATACAATGCAAAAGAAGAAGGAATTAGTAGTCAGAGCGAAATATTTTTCTTCAATTGTTGGGAATCTGTATAAAATTGGCCCTGATGAACTATTGCATAGATATGTCTCTAAATGAAAGACACAATATTTTGGTTGAGGCGCATGGTGGTGTCACAGGTGGGCACTATGCGAGCAAAGAAACCGCACATAAAATTTTGAGGGCAATACTATGGTGGCCCACAGTGCACAATGATTCAAAGGAATATTGTAGTGCTTGGGATGTTTTCTAGAGGACTGGAAGACCATCACGAAGATATGAATTTCTACTTAATCCACAAGCTACTTTGTAGGGTTTTAATAAGTGGACGATTGATTTTGTGCGGTCAATCAATCTGCCAGACAAGAACACTGGTGTGTGTTATATTCTTACCACGATGGATTATCTGACTTGGTGGGTTGAGGCACAATCAGTAAAGGAAAACAACACAAAAAATATTGTACACTTCAACTTTGAGTAAATATTGTTGAGGTTTGGGTGCCCGAAGATCCTAATGAGTGACAGAGGAACACACTTCCTCAACTGCATGATTGAAGAATTAACAGAATAATTCCAGGTACATCACTAGAAGAACACACCTTATCAACCTCAGGAAAATGACATGGTTGAGGCTTTTAATGCAATTTTGGAGAACACTTTGACAAAGGTATTTAAATTCAACATGAATATTTGGGATGTTTTCATACCTGTAGTATTATGGGCATACAGAACTAGTTTCAAGAAGTTGATGGGGAAGACTCTGTTCAGGCTAGTGTATGGATAGGAAGTTGTAATGTCAATGGAATATGTAGTACCGAGTCTTAGCTCACAAAAATCAATAATATGGAAGACAATTATATTATGGAAGAAATATTGGAACAACTTCTCACACTAGAAGAAGATCTCTTTCTTGTAGGATTTCACCAACAAGTACAAAAATCTTAGGAAAAGACATAACTCGATCACCATATTAAGTAGTGAAATTTTAAAACTGGAGACTTGGTTTTGATGTGTGATAGTAAGTTCACACAATTTCCTGTTAAGTTTAAGATCCATTGGCTAGGTTGGTACATTATTAGGGATATCTCAGATGGTAGCGCAATTCAGCTCACGAAGCTGAATGGAGAATTAATTTCTCAACGAATAAATAGAAGTAGGTTGAAACTCTATAGGGATGACTCTGTCTCTAGGACTAGACAATGACTATATGGATGGAGGACAATATTAGTGCTATAGGGAGTTGGAAGGAAGCACGGGACTATAAAGTACTCTGCCAATGATGGAACTTATCAAAGAAGGAAGGTTGTATGACATTGAGGAGGATGGCATAGGTGGAGAAAGTTGCAACGAAAAAGGGGTAACTGCGATACAGGGTGGTATTTGACACAGTTCATCCGGAATATGATTGTTGGGGATGATTTGACAAGGGAATTATCATTGAGAGGATTGGGGGAAACACATTAAGAGGTATATCTAAGCAAATATGTTGCCAAATCCGCAATTATGAGGAATATTTGTAGGGAATTGAGTGTTTTGAATTTGAAAAAGGTTATAAATATGACATCTCTATCCACATTCAGACACTTTGTTTCTTGAGAATTCGTTGTGTGCTTTTTCACTTGAGTTTGAGCCGAGCATTTTGCTGCATGTTTGATTGGAGTTGGAAGAAGCTTGAACAAGATTTTTTGAGTTGAGGGCTAGAATCCATTATGACTACCTCATAGCCAGCACATAGTACTGCACTTAGGTCACCAAGAAATAAGCCTACTATCGCAGCATCATTGGCCAAGAAGTAGAAGAAGCCCAAAAGGACCCCAATTATAGACTCACCGAGGAAATTCCTCACAAAAATATGGAGTATGGAGAAAATGGATCGAAAGAAACAACCAATGGAGCCCCAAGGTCTCGATGAGGAAGAATTAGCTAATGAATTTGTGGATATAAGTGCAAATGAGGTGGAACCAATCTCCAAGTTTCCATCATATATGTTGTCAACGAAACCAACTACGAAGGTAACGAAGGACCCAAGTTCCTTTAAATACAAGGTATTTACACCCCTCTTACCAGAGGAAGTTCCAATTGAGGGAGAGTTGCTGAAAAAGGTGCCACAGCTGTGCATGGAGGATTGGGATTTGGATGACCACAACAATTATCCCCAATTCAAGCCCGGCAAGTACCTCCAATCTATTTATTATGAAGAAGATAGAGTGAAAAGGGTTGAGCCAATGAAGTGGGTAGCTAGGATTCAACATGCTGGGTTATTGAACATAATTTATGTTCTACATTTTGGGTGCAACAACATAAACAAAATTAGTGTGCGCCAACTGCTAGTGTTGGTACATAATGGGCATATGTGGCTCGGAGAGCCAATCCTAATTGACGATATGTTAATCAGAAGGATTACAACACTATCTCATCAAGGAATGAACCCCAATGATGCATTTGCTAGGAAATATCAAGAGGAGAAGCTGGCTAACCAAATGAAGAATGAATATGGAATCGTCAAGAAGTCTCAGGGCTGTACTATCAATTATATTAATGATGAGATTGTCCACTTTTCTACGTCCATCTTGGCGAGTAAAATCATGAGGAAGTGTCGGGTAGATGAAGTTTCGACCCTAGTCGTATCCTTGGTTACGCAGTACAGCAAGGGGGTCTAGTTTAATTAGGTTGGGTATCTCTATCAGGAGCTTTTGGATGACTACCATGAATCACAGGAAGAAGGGAATCCATTCCACTACGTGTGGCTGTTACTCTTAATAATGTTGGTAACATGGTGAATGTCAGAGGATTCATAGGTAACTAATGTAGAACCTGATGTGTGTGAGGCTACGAATTTTTCCTCGTTGTGGGTGTCTAAGGAACCGACCTAAGTTATGGAGAAAAAAATATTTTGATTTCTCTTTGAGATGAACCTACACACATTCATCAACTAGAGGCCCTAGATTTCACTTGCATTATTTCAACTGTATAGTGACATTGTTGATTTTAAGGCAGACTTTCACAGTGTCTCTATCCGCGCCAAGAAATATTTGGATAAGGAATGGCATGAGATGCCATACTCAATGTCTAAAAATGAAATCATGATGGTTATTAGTAAATAATAAAGTAATTGGCCTACCCCAACAATGGTAAAGGTGACTATGAAGGCAGGAATAAGTACGTAGGCCAAAAAATCAGCAGGCAAGAAAGATACCAAGAAGGTGCCTTCGATGATCATAGTTGACCTCGAGGGAAAGACTACCGAGCCCACAACTGAGCAGGAGATTGGCAAAGTGGAACAGGGTGGTGGAGACCTTGATGTGGAGACAAAGGAAATTGATTCCCAATTTATAATAAAGAAGCAGAAGAAGAAGAGTGTTGGCATTGCGTGGAAGAAGCAGAGGTCAAATAAATCCACCAATATTGAAGCTTTGGCCCTCATTGAAGGGGACTTTGATGAAATTGGTGACATTGACTGCACTGTGACAGAAGAAATGTGGGGGAACATCAAGGATCAATATAGGGTAGTATTGACAAAGGTCTAATAGGGCCTTAAAGAATTTCAAGTTTAGACGAGTGTGATTCAAGTGAGCATGGTTCAAGTGAGCGTGAAGCAGGCAAGCATGGTACCTTTGACAACTGATATTATCATAGACCTTTGATTGATCCATTTTTTGAAAGGATAACTACACACCAAGGTTGCAGAGGAAAGGGAGAGCACATAAAAATTGAATAATATAAGCTTAAACCTTGTGGTGCTCCCCCTTCATATGTTGCATAAGCTTCATCAAGGCGTCAGAGATGAGATCAAGATACAAGAGCAATCGGCTCTATTGATCATCAATGAAGACAAACTAAACAAACAAAAAATGTTTGAGGAAAAGAATAAAGCGATGTAGGATCACAAGGATGTAGCTACGTGTAGCCAGTAGTTGGAAGAGGCCATAACCAAAGCATGCAGTGAGCTTCTAGAGCTCTAGATCCCAACCAAGGAAACTTTAGCAGAAAATATTCAGAAACTAGTAACAATAGTCAGAGAATCAAAGGATGAGTTGGGTAAGGTTCACTTTAAACTATGGATGTAGATTACAGTTCTTTAGATGAATTTTTACCTACACCACCACCAAAATTTTGCGAGTAGGGCGAAGCTGCCATCAAAACTGCTAAGGTCTGGATAGAGACTGTAGTTAAGGATTGTAGTCAATTTTTTGAAGATACAATTGAAGTTTGGGCCTCACTGTAGGAGGACCCACGTGTAGAATATTGAAGCACAAATCAAAGACAAGAAACTATAGTTTGATGAACTTAAAGCCACGGTGCAGACCTTAGCACTTATGCAACGGTTCACCCATCTCTAAGAAGGCACACTTTTGTAAGGAAAAATCGATGAGCTGTGGAGAAGGGTACAAATCATCTCAGTGTAGACACAACCTTGTGAAGATGAAGACCACCAACTCTCACAGGAAGTAGAGGGAAAACTGAAGAGCATGGAGCAAACCCATAGGATGATCATCATCATAGCAAAGGGGCCAACCATAGAAAATCGCATAGACAAAATTTGACATGCCACAGAGAAATGCACATCAACACTCCATCCACTACAAACTACATATAGAGGCCTGAAAGCCAAGATTGAAGATGTACCAGCTAAGTGACTCGAGGATGGTTCATATCTTTATGTTGGGGGACTATTGGGTAGGGGTCCCATAGGTATATGTTTTTTCTAAGTCATATAAATAGTTCGCATTTTTAGGAGCAGAGCATGACTAGCGCAGAGTTCTAAAAGTCAAAGGGGCTTTAGGGTGGGTAAACACCCCTTCTTTTATAAATGGATGGGATTACTTAGGGGATTTTGAACTTCACCCATGGTTCGCAGACCATGGTATTGTAAGGGTAGAAGCATATATAACAGTATTTTTTTGCAAGTCCAAGGCATGAATTAAATTGATGAAAGAATTTTGAGCCTATTTTTGTAAGACCTTTCTGTAGTCAGGAAAAGGGGAAGGCTCTTGCAGCTGTGTGTACAGAGACCTTGGTAAGTCTGAAGTTGAGTGTGTGGGCCCCTGTAGTTGTGTGCGTAGGGTTAGAAAGACTGTATTTGAGAAGACTTGACTAATAAAGAATACCTTTGAGCATAAATTTGTTTATTTTTGTATGTTCACATAGTTTCTGTGTTTTAGTTTGTTTGTGGTTTGTTATATATATTTCTTCTACAATTGCATCACAAAGGTTTAGATATTGTTTTATATGATGAATAATGCATATTAGTCTAGTTTCGCGTAGTTTTATAATATGTTAAAGTAGAAAACTATTTACAACTGTAAGAATAAGGTTAACATTTCGTGAAGGTCGGATTAAGCCCTAAATTATTAGAACCTTACAGCCACACTGCATAGTCGCTCTAGATGTAGAAACCTAGTTCTAGCATCCCCCAATACCGCCTTGGGTGAGGCTATGGTCTGTGTAAGCATGCTATTTCCAAAAGGGCTGGTGGTATAGGGTTTTGTTAGTTAGCACAACTAACTCTGAACTTGGGTCTAAGCCCTTGAAGAAAACAGGGAGTCTAGAGTTTCAACATTTACAGCCATTGATTTTCAAAGTCTGATCGATTACTTTACAAAACTAGTGGATATACTTATTTCACCTTTTCTCCCTTTATAGTTTGGGTTTTTCCTTTCCCCCTTATAATCCCCTTGAGCATCCTAGGTTTTGGAGCTTCATATCTATCCTTTATAGCATTTGTCACCTTTAATTTTTGTTGTATGTCTACACCATTTACAATAGTAGATTAATGCCTTTAGATCTTAGTCCCTTTGAAATTATATCCTTTATTCCCTTTTTATGTATTTTAGTAGATTGTTTTCCTTCTCTTTATTATCTTCTTGATAGGTTTTTTCAGTCGAGTTGTGTGTGCTTGATTGGTTGTTTATTTTTTTTGTCATTTTCAGCATTATTTACGATATTTCAACACTTTATTTTTAGCAGCACATGGCATCATAAAACATGCTCAATTAACTCATCTACTTGACACATCATTTTCACACACTCATACCCTAACAGAACATGAGTTTGGTTAACACCACCAAGCCAAGACTTGAAACTCTACACCTTAATAATTCAACACACATAGATTAAGACCACTTGGGAACTAGGGAAAAACAATATTTGTAGTCTAGGAGTAGGATCGATGGGACAGACTTTCAATAACACCCATTGATCACTTACATAAGACATATAAGTTGAAATATTAGGGAACTTAAAATCCTTCACCATCCCACGATTCAATGTCAAAGTGTGTCATAAACCTAATTCAGAGGGGGTTAGGCTAGGCCATTGTGTGAGAATTTCTCCTTAGGGCTACAGAACTTGTGGCAAGGAATCTCGTGCAGTGGTTGATCACCAAAAATATTAAGACTTGACCACCCTCATGGGACGAAGGTAATCGTAGTGCCAATCTTAGGAAAACACCCTATATGACTGGTTGTGGGAAGCAGTTAGTTCTCTCCCCTACCTTTCCCAATACAACTTTACTTGTAGCAATGAAATTCCATCAAGTAAGAAGTTCTTTGGAAGGCCATCTAAAATAATATATTTAGGATTGTTTGATGATTTAGACCACCTATAGGCTAGAGGTTCAAGGAAGCAAGGAAGCATGCGACTGACCATTGTTACCTCTTACAAAATTTTGTATGGACTCCATAACAGTTGTTTTATACCTTCTATAAATGAGTTGGGAATGATGAATGAAAATACCGAAGCTAAAAATTAATGATGGATTGGATGCCTACATATCGAATGCAAGTTGAAACTCGGCATAAGGATCAGGGCATGGGTACAATGCACATAGGATTTTGGGACCGTAGAAGAGGAAGATGAGGAGGGGTTGGAAGAGATCATGGAGGATTCTAGGGCCAAGGAAGAGGAAGAGGAGGGGCCAGAAGAGGTCGTGGGAAGGTTATTTTCTACAATTCTGGAGAGGAAGGAGATTTTGCGTGCAACTATCAGAACCCAACACATCCATCTTGTCAGTATTGCAGACAGACTGACAATGTGATAGAGGATTTCCAGGTGTTGATAGCCAAAATGTAGGGGAAAAAGACTCAACCAACCATGCATAATATACAAATGATGAGGGAGAAACCTTGAGAAGAGGACCATAGCATCAATATTGTGATGCAAAGTGGTATTGCCACAGGAGAAGATAAACGAAAGCAGCCAGAAACTGAAGGTTGGATGCGTAAGGCTACCGAAAGAGAGGTCAGATTTGATCTCAAAAAGGCTAAAGAAACTTTTACATAATCCAAGAAGAAATTTTTTGAGGCTTCTATGTCAAGAAGTCAGGAGAAACTGACTGAAAATAATGAATCACGGGACGTGGATCCCTTGCTATTGGATACTTTTCTAAAAACCTATATGAAGTTTTTGTGGGATAGGAAGGTGGTAGAAGGGCTCCAGGAGCTAATTGACAATTGTAAAGGTAAAATCAAGACTCCTCCCGAACAACGTATTGTGAGGAAATTGGCTAAACATAAGAAGTGGACAGGGTGTGAAATGAGGCTGACCGCACAGATTGGAGAGTACGAAATGGATAAATTCATCCTAGATTTGGGATCTAATGTGAATGTGCTACCAAAGAAGATGTGCAAAAGGATGGGGATACTCACACTACAATGGTCTCTTATATAGCTTCATATGGCCAATCAACAATAGATCATTCCTATGGGGCACCTGTACGGGGTAACAATAGACATTGAGGGAGCAAGTGCTCTGGCCGACTTTGAAATAATTGAAATAGTGGATGAAAACAATAGTTATCGTGTGCTATTAAGAATTCATTGGGCCTTCGACATGGATGTAGTAATTAATCCGAGAAACTGAAAAATGACCTTTGGAAGGAAGGCACTCTGGGTTATTATCCCATTGGATCCCACTGAAGGAGTGCACTACATTGAACCCGTCCGCGACTATGAAGAAGAAGAAGATTTGGATAAAATATATAAGATCACTGTGCATAATGAAGATTGGATCAGTCCCACTGTATATGGGTGAATTACATGGGATAGACATAGATCCTTTACCTCAGATTTAGATGAATAACTCGAGCATTGGAAGAATAGGTTGCACGAAGTCTCAATGCTATGTTGCAATATGATGAAAAAATCGCTTCATTATGTATCCACTGAGGTACAAAACCTACCTCATTATGATTTTTTGAATGATGTTAACTTGTTTTTGGATCAATTTCAAAAGGAGGTTCCAGAGGAATATCGATTTTAGGCACTATATCTGGCACTGCATGCTACACCTGCACGATGGTGGGGGACACATAAGCATAACTTCCTTGAATGGAAAAATTACAAGTGAATGATGATGCTAAGGTTCAAGTATGTGAATACCTACATGACCGAGAAATACTCACGCAAGGATGATCAGTGTGAGCATTTGGTGTGTTGGAATAAAGGCTATGGGGAGGAGCCTCAACCAGAATGGGTACATAAAGTTTGTCACACACTAGATACTATTATGATGAACAGGTACTTGGAAATGGAGATACACCATGGGACGACCGAGTGGGATATCTTGAGGAAAAGTTTATTGTTAACTTTCAGCTTTGAGAATGGATTTGAGTGTATTGATGAAGAACTCCAGGAAATTAAGGCTACAATCTTTAGGATGCTTGAGGAACCGGTAGAATGGATTCAACCTGACTGGAACACACATTTGCTCCATGCATTAGAATGCTACAATGTAATTGCAAAAGAAGAAAAGTATCCATGAAATATTAGCATTCAAGAGTCCGAGGTACAATGCAAGGTTGAAGGACAGAAACCAGAAAACCCTGATATAATAGAACCTTTGAAGACCAGGAAAGTGAACATTGGATTCGATGCGAGTCAAAGTTTGCCAAGATAAGTGATTATTAGGATGAAGACAGAGTCGATAAGGTTGCAGAACTACTGCACAAATACCAGGATTTGTTTCCTACCAAGTTCTCAGATCTAAAATAAATAGTAGGGGATATGGGTGTAATGAAGATCACCCTAAAGCCTGATGCAAATCCCATGAAACAAATATCCTACCGTCTAAATCCCAACTATAAGGAGAAGGTGTCCAAAGAGCTAAACAAAATACTGGAGGCTGGAATCATTGAGTTGATCGAAGACTTTGATTGGGTGAGCCCTATGGTTGTTTAGGAGAAGAGCAACAAGATGAAATTAGGATACATAGATCTAAGGAAGCTCAACAATGCATATGTTCATGACCCACTTCCAACACCATTTACGGATGAATTTTTGGAGAACGTTAGAGGGAAGGAAGCCTATTCATTCATTGATGGGTTCTTGGGGTACCATGAGATTAAGATCTGTCAGAGGATCATAGCAAGACGACCTTTGCGATAGAGTGGGGATGCTTCCAGTACATAGTGATGTCATTTGGACTGAAGAATGCACCTGCAATCCTCTGAAGGTTCATAACTGCAACTTTTAAGGAGTTCTTCCATAAATTGTTTGAAGTTTATTTTGATGACTGGACTAAGTTTGGGTTGGTAAACTGCCATGTTGCAATTTTGCGCCTTATGTTGGATACTTGTCGTCGATACTAGATTGCCCTGAATTTGAAGAAATGCATCTTCTGTGTTCCCTATGGGATATTTCTAGGCCATGTGGTTTGCAAACATGGATTAATGGTATACCCTATGAAGATAGTTGTTATTGTCAATTTAGAGGCTCCAAAGAATGTAAAGAAACTATGTGCAACTCTAGGCCACACCGAATACTACTGGAAGTTTATCAAAGCTTATGCACAAATAACTGTGACAATGGACAAATTACTAGAAAAGGATGTCACTTTCTACTGGGATAGGGAATGTCAGAATAATTTGGATGTTTTAAAGTAAAATATGGTGACTACGCCCACTTTTGTGTTCCCAAACTAGAAGAAATAATTTCATGTTCATTTGTACACCTCCTATATTCCGTTAGGCTCGATATTACCCTAGCTTGATGAGAGCTAAATTGGGCATCCTATAGCCTTCAAGAGCAGGAAATTATCAAAGGAAGAGAAGAACTACTCAATTATAGAGTGCGAAGGGTTGGCAATGGTATATGTGCTAAAACAACTTCGACATTACCTGTTGGTTGCACACTTCAAAATGTACACAAATCATTCCACTCTCAAGTACCTGGTCATAAAGCCTGTGCTGGGGGGGAAGATCTGTAGGTGGTTGTTTCTTTTTTAAGAATACGACTTTGACATGATTGTGAAGACTATGCGATTGAATGTGGGACAATATCGCTTATCTATAATTCAGATAGGTGAACAACTCACTAGTTTGGATGAAGGGTTGCCATATGTGCGACTCTTTGTTGTACATGTCACATACAATCACTTTGCTGACATCATCTAATTCTCAACCACTGGCATAGCCCCAGAGGGATATTACACATAACAGAAAAAGGAATTGTCGGGCTGTGTGTAGGTTTTAACCCTGTACATAAATTACCTGCATACAAATTCTAAAACACATAAAATAAACAATACGAGAGCATAACACATAAAACACATATACACAGGTATTTTCTCCAGGATCCCAAAACCGGGACTAGTAGCTTGATTTTTCATTATGTTCCTTTTAATGTTATAATACATATTTATATATGCCGAAGCATCCAATACCATGGACTAAAAACCATCGCGTCCAAAAAAAACATGTACGAAAATCATGCACAAAACCATAGGTGGGTCCCCCAACCTAACATAGGTTCCAAAACCAAAATTCACCCCATAGAGTGGGGTTACCTACACCACTCAAACCCCCTGTGACCCCCCCACTACACAATCAACACAAAGAAGGGGGGGCTCTGCGCCCCCTCTAAACCCTTGGTTAACTACGTGGATTAGTCATGGAAAGAATATAACACAACCCAACATTCTCCCACTAGTTGTTTTCTTTCCACAAAGGTCCACAAGAGAGCTTAGTCATTTATCCAGCCCTGCAACACCCATTTTTTCTCTACACCAAGAGAATTTCTCAGAGCTCACAGATTTTGTCAATGGATCTGCAGTATTCTTCAAAGTGTCCATCTTTACGAGCAACACCTTTTTTTCTCCTATCATATCCCTCACAAAGTGATACTGAACATAAATGTGCTTTGTCTTTGAATTATATGCAGGGTTCTTTGCCAAGAAAATTTCACTTTGGCTGTCACAGTCCATCCTTATAGCTCCATGTACTAACCCCATACTTGAACACAATATCTGCAACCAAACTACTTCCTTACTTACATGAGTGGCTGACATGTATTCTACCTCTGTACTTGATAGTGCCACTACAAATTGTTTCTTACTCATCCAACTGACTGCACCTCCAAATAGGTTAAACACATACCCACTTGTAGATCTTCTCTGAACCAGATCTCTAGCCTAGTCTGCATCAACAAAGCCACGAATATCCAACACTTTGTCCAATCCTGGTCTTCCTTGGTAGCACAAACCATAATCACTAGTGCCATGCAAATACTTGAAAACCTGCTTCACTACTGTCCAATGCTCCTTTCCTAGTTTTGACATAAACTTGCTCAATACTCCCACTGCATGTGCAATGTCTGGTCTAGTATAGACCATTGCATACATCAGGCTACCAACTTCACTTGCATATGGAACATAGGACATTTCCTCTTCATCTTCTTATGTCTTGGGACATTGTTCAATAGATAACTTTACACCTACAGGAATAGGATCCTTCACCAATTTACTATCTTGCATATTAAATCATTGCAATATTGTCTCGACATACTTCCTTTAGTTTAACCAAAGCTTTCTCTTTGTCTGATCTCTTTTAATTTCCATGCCCAAAATATAGTTTGCAGCACCAAGATCTTTCATTTCTAATTTGGTTGCCAAATGGGTCTTCAAATCTTGGATAATTTCTTTGTCATTTCCGACCAACAACATATCATCCACATACAAGACCAGATAAATAACACGGTCACAAATTAATTTAAAATATACACAATCATCTTCTTTGCTTCTGGTGAAGCCAATTCCCCATATTAATGTATCAAATTTCTAATACCACATCCTTAGTGACTACTTTAACCCATACATAGACTTCTTTAACTTGCATACCAGTTCTTTCTTACCCTTCATCGCAAAACCTTCAGGTTGCTTCATGTAGATCTCATCTTCCAAATCCTTGGGAAGAAATGTTGTCTTCACATCTATCTGTTCTACTTCAAAATCAAAAGTAGCAGTAATATAATAGAAGTTACCTTGGCAACAGGAGAAAAAATATAACCAAAATCAATTCCTAGCACTTAGGAATAACCTTTTTCTATTAATCGAGCTTTGTATTTCTCCACCTTTCCTTCTGCATTTGTCTTCTACTTGAACACCCATTTTTTGCCAATGGGTTTCCTTCCAGCTGGCAACTCCACCAGATACCAAGCCTCATTTTTGTGCAAAGATGTCATTTCATCAACCATGGCCTCTTTCCAGGGTTTTCCATCCTCTAAATCTACTGCTTCCTTCACAGTTCTAGGATCATCATCAGTAATAGATAAAGCAAAATTTGAATAGAAAGTAGGTGGACTATACCTTTCTGGTTGCCGTCTTTCATGAACTGATCTTCTCACACCCAGAGTTTGTGGCTCTTCATCTTTTGATTCCTCCTCTATTGTAGAGTCTAATTCTTCCTCCTTTAGCTCAAACTCTATTTTCTCAAGTTACTTTGGTTGGACTTCATGTTTAATAACATATTTCACCACTCTGAACACCATGTCTCGGTTGTACACAATCTTCCTTGTTACTGGGTTCCAAAGATTATAACCCTTTAAACTGTCCTTATATCCAATAAAGATGCACCTTTCAGATTTACTGTCCAAATTGGTTCTTTTCTCATTTGGAACATGTACATATGCATCACATCTAAATACCCTCAGATGTGAAAGAGAGGGTTTATTACCAGTCCATAACTCTTGTGGGGTCTTATCCTCCAACACTGATGAAGGTGATTTATTGACCAGATAATATGTTGTCTCCACCACCTCTGCCCAGAATTCTTGTCCTAACCCAACACCACTAAGCATGCTTCTTGCCCTTTCCATCAATGTCTTGTTCATTCTTTCTAAAACTCCATTTTGCTGAGGTGTATATGGAGTAGTATTCTACCATGCTATACCACACTTATTACAGAATTATTCAAATTCCTTATTGCAAAACTCTCCACCGTTATCTGTTCTTAGCACCTTTATCTTCTTCTATGTTTAGTTTTCCACCAGAAACTTAAATTCTTTAAACTTGTCAAAGACTTCAGATTTCTTCTTAAGGAAATATATCCATGTATTCCTTGAGAAGGCATCTATAAATGATACATAGTACAGAAACTTACCCTGTGATGGAACCTTCACAGGTCCAAACACATCACTATGCACAAGCTCTAATATATGTTTCACCCTCTTACCATCAGAGGGGAAACTTACCTGATTATGTTTCCCATATACACAATTTTTACAGAAATCAAAATCCAGAGAGTTATTACTCATACCTTCTACCATACCTTTACCATGAAGTATTCCAAGGCCCTTCTCTCCAATATGTCCAAGCCTTTGATTCCATAGCATGGTCTTCTCTTCAGAGACCACCATATTTTCTGCTCCACTTTTAGGAACCACAGAACTATTGCACCCATGAACAACTGTGCTACGTTGTAGCTTATACAGAGTTCCAATCCAAACTCCCCACATCAATGTTAGTGCTCCCCAAACCATCTTGTAGGTATCCTTCTCGAACATTTTTCTTACACCTACATCATCCAACTTGCTTACATAAATCAGATTTCTGGCCAATGCAGGAATATGCAGAACACCCGGAAGTGTTCTAACCCTTCCACCTTGCAACTTCAACTTTACTTTTCCATGACCAACGATTCTAGCCTTCCTATCATCCCCTAAGAAGACATCACCACCATTGTATTTATCATACTCGTAGAACCACTCTCTATGGGGAGTGACATGAAAGGATGCACCTGAGTCGATCAACCATGCCTCATGATTTACATGTGTACTTGAAGAAGCCAACTACACATCCCCACCTTCCTCTAAGGTGTTTTTAGCCTCTGCAGAAGGAGCATCATCAAATCCCTTTCCTTTATCAGGAGCATTAGATTTACAGTCCCTTTTGTAGTGCCCTTCCTTTCCATATTTCTAGCACACCACCTTTGTAGGTTCTCTTGGAGATTTAGATCTCCCTCTAGATTTAGACCTCCCACTCAATGACTTCTTTTTGTTTCTGTTCTGGGATCGTCCTCATACAGACAAGGCATCACCATCCTGGCTCTCCATATTTTTCCATCTCATATCCTTTATCAGCAAGGATGAGACTATTTCATCAAACTACAAGGTAGTTGCATTGCTACCTATTGCAATAACTAGAATATCCCATGAATCTAATAGAGAACACAAAAAACTGATGCACTTATCTTCATTTGAAATTTTAATATCAACAGATGCTAACTGACTTACCACAGTATTAAATGCGTTCAGATGCTCTGTCACCAAGTCTCTATATTCCATCCTCAGGTTATATAGCTTTTTTCGCAAGAACAATTTATTCACGAGAGACTTAGATTGGTACAAAGTCCCTAACTTGTCCCACAAAGCCTTCATCATAGCTTCCCCTTATACTTTCAGCAATACTAAATCTGAGACACATAATCGTATTGTGCTCTTTTCCTTCTGATCCAACTTCTTCCATTCTTCATTGAACACTCTCGTTGGTTTAGTACCTGGATCTACCGCGATCCACTGATATTTATCCACCAATAGATCCTCCATCTTGAGTTTCCACAACTCAAAATTATGACCATTAAATTTCTTGATCTCTATCTTTCCATTGCTTGCCATCTTCTTTCACCACTAGAATGAATCTCACAGATCTCCCACTGAACATGGTCTACCACAGGCCTGAGCGAAACCTCCAACAACAAAGGCATCCCCTTGAAGCCAAAAACAACTTTGATACCAAATGTAGGTTTTAAACCCTTACATAAATTACCTGCATACGAATTCCAAAACACATAAAATAAATAATGCGAGAGAATAACACATAAAACACATATAGACAGATATTTCCCCTGGATTCCAAAACTGCGACTACCAGCTTGATGTTTCATTATGTTCCTTTCAATGCTATAATACATATTTATACATGCCAAATCATCCAATACCATGGACCGAAAACCATTGCGTCCAATACCATGGACCGAAAACCATCACGTCCTAAAAAAACATGTGCGAAAATCATGCACAAAACCATAGGTGGGTCTGCCCAACCTAACATAGGTTCCAAAACCAAAAAAAATTGGGGCACTGCCCCAAACCCCAGAGTGGGGTTACCTTCACCACTCAAACCCCCTGTGACACCCTGCTACGCAATCGGTGCAACGAAGGGCGGGCTCCGCCCCCCCCTCTAACCCCCTGGTTAACTATGTCGGCTACTCGTGGAAAAAATATAACACAACCAAGCACTATGCAGCTAATTTTTTTTCGATCGTTGGACACTTGTATAAGATGGGCTTTGATGAAATATTTCACCAACATGTTCTAGAGTTTGAACAATCCAACATCGTCACTGAAGCACATGGAGTAGTGGCAGGAGGACACTATGCCAGTACAGCAACCATGTAGAATATCTCGAGTGTAGGATTATGTTGGCCAACAGTGCATAATGATTCTAAGGCATATTGTAGGGCATGTGATGCTTATCAGAGGAGGGGAAAGTCATTTTGGAGGGATGAACTCCATTTAAACCCACAAATTTCTTTGCAGATGTTTCAAAATGAGTGATTGACTTTGTGGTTCTGATACATCCACCACGGAAAAAGACGAGAGTGCAATACACTATTACTGCAACCGAGTACTTGATGCAATGGGCAGAAGCACAGTCAGTCAGAGACTATAGTGCTGTTACAATTGCAAAGTTCCTTTTCAATTTTGCCTTAACTTGGTTTGGTTGCCCAAAGATATCAATGAGCGATAGGGGTACACATTTCTTACATGAAACTATTGTTGTGATGTTGGATGAATTCTAAGTTTATCGCCATAAGAGAATGCCCTATCATCCTCAAGTTAATGGTACAGTTGAAGCATCAAATAAGATCCTCGAAAGCACATTGACAAAGTTCTGCAACACTAAAGGAATGATTGGGATGTACACATACCAACAATTCTACAGGCATATAGGACAACGTGTAAAATATTTACAGGCCAAACTCCCTTCAGGTTGGTCTATGGGATCGAGGCTGTGATTCCCATGGAGTATATTATGTTGAGTATGTGGATTGTAGCACTTAAGGATATGGATGATCGCGACATGATGGAGGAGAGTCTCACGCCGCTAATGGAATTGGAGGAAGATAAGTTTTTGGCAGGGTTTCACCAGTAGGTGCAAAAGGAGCATGAAAAGACCTGACATGATTGACATATCAAGTTGCACAACTTCCACGTAAATGATTTAGTGTTACTTTATGATATAAAATTCACAAAGTTTCCTAGAAAATTTAAAATGCATTGGTCGGGGTCATATGTCATCAAAGAAATTACGGATGGTGGAGCAGTTCAGCTCGCGAAGCTGAATGGAGAATTTTTTCCGAGAAGAGTCAATGGCAGTCTATTGAAGTTGTACAAGGGTGATCCCACCACTGTGTAATGATTATATGATGGAAGGATAGTCTTAGTACTCCAGGAAGCTGGAAGGAGATACAAGACTATAAACTACACTTCCCGAGAATTAGGAAGGCAAAGTAAGGGGGCTGCACATTGGAAGAAAGAAGGGCGCCAGCAGAAGCTATGCCAAGATGGTTGCACCATGGAGGATGGCATTGCGTATCTAGGTCCAAAAGTATTTTTTGGGTGCGATATATATGATTGGATGGAAAAACTTCCGTTAGAAAGAGCGGGGAGGCCGCATTTATGGGGCAAATGTTTGGAAATATTCCACCAAAGATGCATTAGTGATCAAAAACTGGAGGGAATAGTTGGATTCAAATTTGAAATCACCTATAAATCTGGCATGCTACTTTGCATTCGAACACTTTGTTCTCTAAAAATTGATTGTGAGCTTTCTCACCTTGTGTTGTGTTAAAAGTTGAATTCTATGTCCTAGCCAGATTGGGATGAAATTTTCTCACAACCAGGATTAGGTAACGTGTCTGGAACTTTCCATAAGGCCTTCTTGGAAAGAATCGCTGAAACTCGCCCCATAGAAGCCACAAGTTTTGAAGTTGCAGCCCCTAAATTTTCACTGACAATGGAAGCAACACCCTCTATACCTACAATGTTGAGGTCACCTAGGCCTAAGTCGTCTGTTGTTGAGAAGAAACAAAAGAAGATGCAACAAATTCTAGTGAGGAAATCACCGTGGAAAACCCCCACTAAGGTTCACCAAAAGGGAACAATGGATAAGTCACAATAACCACATGAGACCCTTGATCTTAATAATGAAGAGCTTCACTGAGGAATTGAGGAGATGGAAGCTAAAGAGGGTGAGCCTATGACTCGGCTCCCGAAATATTTCCCACCATAAAAAGGAAAAGGTAAGGTGACGAAAGACCCGGGTACTGTGAAATTCATGGTCTACACCACTAATGCCAGAAAATATTGTGTTTGAAGGCACGCTATTAGGGTGCATTCCCTCACTCAAGATGGAGGATTGGAATCTAGCAGACCATGAGAAGTTCCCAAGGCTTGCGTCAAACAAGTATTTGGTGTAGTTTTTTTTTAAGAGACTAGAGTAATGCTACTATAGCCAATGAAGTGGGTCATGGGGGTTGATAAAGTAGGCATGTTGAAAATGCTCTTCTTGCAACATTTCAGCAGAACCAATATCAGCATAGTCAGTGTTCGACAACAACTCACCCTGGTGAATGATGGGACCGTGTCTCTAGTTGGGAGAACCCATCCCTATTACTGATATGTTGATCCCCTAGATCACTATGTTTCCCCATCAAGGGGTGGATCCAACATAGTTGTTTGGAGGAAAAGCTAAAGGAAAGAAACTCATGGACCAAATGAAGAGTGAGTTCGGCTAGGTGAAGAAGTCATGTTGATATTCCATCTGCTTTATTAAAGACAAGGAGGTGCAGTTTTTCATGCAGATCTTGACCTATAAGATCATGAGGAAGTGTCGTGCGGATGAGGTTCCAGAGCTAGTAATTTGATTGGTTTCCCAATGTGCTAAGGGTGTCAAGTACAACTAGGCGTAGTACCTCTGCAAGGAATTTTTGGGCAACTTTCATGAAGCACAAGATGAGGGAAAGACATTTCAATATTCTTGGCTATTGCTATTGATTGTGCTAGTCGCATGGAGGTTTCTAGAAGACAGTCAATTCCCTCCACAAGAACCTAATTTACCAGAAGTCATGAAGTTCGCTTCACTATGGGTAACAAAGGACCCTGCACGGGTCATCAAGACTAAAAAAATTTGGGTGCTGGTTGGGATGGATCTTTGCATGGTGATCAGCCATAGACCAAGGCTGTCACCAACTCTATATGAACAAATGGAAGCTTATGCTGAGTTCAAGGAATGCTTTCAAAATGTGTCTATCCCTGCGATATGGGATCTGAAGAAAATGTGGTATAAGTTACCCTAGATGGTGAGTGAGGCAGATGTGTAAGATGTCATTGGGAAATGGCCAAGGGAGTGGCTTCACCCCTCAGATCTCAGTGTCAGTACAAGCAAAATTGAAGAAGGTTCCTCAGCATAGAGCACAATAACACAAAAATAGAAAGAGTCTGAGCAGGCTATAGCTTGAGAGAAATCCGCACAATAAAGCAAGCCAGTTGTTTCTAAGGAAGCTTTTGAGAAAGAGTGGGTGGCTAAGGAGACTAATATCGACATTGAGGAGTCTACTTCTCAACACACCAAGGACCAGGAGGAGTCTAATGTTGAAGGAGGTATGGGTGTGGAGCAAGGCACCCTCTTTAGAGTATAGAAGTGCTCCAAGGAGACAACTTCAGGACCTAGGAAGAAGCAGAATTCTGACAAGCATGCACATGTCGACCTATTGGTCCTCACTGTGGGCGAATTGGACGAAATTAGGGATAAGGTCTGTGAAACCACAACAGAACTATGGAAGTAGTTCGAGTAGTAGTACCAGCAGGTGTTAGGCAATGTGCATAAGTATATGCGCGATCTACATATTTCAAACAGGGAGGATGCAAGCAAATGTTGGCCAAGCGAGCCTGCAACAATCAAGCACAATTGTGCTAGATACAAATCAGACTCTGGACCTTAGAGTCATTTAATTTCTAGAAGGGGCATTGCATGCCTAGTCATATGAGGTAAACACCTAGTTGTGACATCTTAAGGATATGGGTGTTAATCTCGCAGCACTCTCTATCTAGACAATCCATGAACTTCAGCATCGAGTATCGGAAAGGCTAAGGGTTAGGGAGCAGCGTGCGTGGATGGTGATCAATGAGGTTAAGACAAAAAATGAGCAGATATTTACAGAAAAATCGCAGGCATTGAAAGAGATAGATGAAATGGCCACACGCAATGAGAAATTTGAAGCAACAATTACATAGGCATGTAATACACTGCCAAAGGTCAACATTCCCGCATAGGCAGAGTCAACAAAAAACATTTAGAAGTTGGCTGCAGTGGTCAGGGAATCAAAGGATGACATCGGGTAAGCCCAATTTGAACTTCAGCTGTAGATCTCAAAGCTGCAGCCGAACAATCTGCTAGAAGTCCCAAAGCAGCGTGGAGCAATAATTAAAGAGGGGATGGCCACATTAGACATAGCAATCAAGGACTGTACAAATTTATTTGAGCAGGCCATGGAAATCTAGACATCTCTATAGAAGGACCCACTCTATAGAAGATCGGTATTGATATTATGGAAAAGGAACAGGAGTTTGATGAAATCAGGTCGACTGTGCACACTTTGGCACCAATCTAGTGCTTCACACAACTACAAGAAGTAAAACAATTGCAGACAGAAATTGAAGTGTTGCGTTGTAAGGAGACCATCTTAAGGGCTAGAACACAACCATGGACATAGGAAGAAATATAGCTCACTCTATTAGTTCAAGACAAGTTGAAGACCATCCAACATACACAAAGGACAATGGGCCTCACGATTGAAGGCCCTACTACAGAGTAGTTGGTCGAAGAAGTACAACAGGCCGTGGTGTAGAGTACTGCTGATTTTCAAGTTATGAAGATGGAGTTCTATAAACTCCGGGATAAGATTGCAGCACCAGTCGAGTGCCTCAAGGGAGAGTCACCAAATTTGTGTTGGGGGCTTGTTGGTGTAGGGTCCTAGGGGTTAAGTTTTGGTCAAATTTTGTAAATAGTAAAGTCTATGTGAAATGTGGAAGCGGAGCATGAAGATAGTATGAGTCAAAGGGGCTTTAGTCCCTTAGATGGGAAAGTGATAGGGAGATTTTGAGACCCGCCCATGGTCTACGAACCATGGTATTGTAAGAAGAATGCTATATATAGATGAGTCATAGCGAGTCTAAGGGGAATCTAATGAAGAAAAAATTGTGTAAGGGCAAGTAAGCTAAGGCATGGAAGGTCTATTTCCTGTACCTAGGAAAAGGGTAAGGCTCCTGCAATTAAGTGCATGGAGAGCTTGGTAAGTCTATAGGCTAAGTGCACGAGCCCCTATAGCTGAGTGTGCGTGGAAAATGAAGTATGTACTTAATTGATTATAATTAATAAAGACAATTTTGAGCCAATTCTGATGCATTTGTGTCTTCTTTATTACTTTTGCGAGTTTCTATATTTCCACTCTGTAGTAAAAGTAATATGAATTGATTTTTATCTAGTGTGAAGAAATAGTAGATCAATACTCTTTATGCATGTTATGACTGATTATAAGCCTTCACAGAGATATGGAAGTTGTTTAAGTACATTTATAGTAATTGTTTATTCGGAATGGTTAAGGGTTCATGAAGGTAGATATAAGCCCTAGGAACCACAAGAACCTATCACATTGACCTTTGGATTCAGAAACCTAGCTTTTTCATCCCCCAATATTGCTTCGAGTGAAACTTCAGCCTGTGCTACGTGGGTTGTCGTTGAAAGGGCCAGTAGTTAGGGTTTTGTTGGTTGGCGTAGATAACACTGAACTTGGGTCATGCCCCATCAAGGTAACATCTAGATCGTTAACTCCCTCTCCTTCCCTATAAATGAGATCCCTACTATCCACAATAGGTTGGATATTGATTGGTAGCCTTCCTAGTGATGAACTATGCATAAATGTTTCCAATTTAGCAAAGGAGAATAGAGTGCTTGAAGGCTAAGGCTAGGACTTGGAAACTCACCTTAAGGAGGCTTCCAACATCAAGGCTTAAGTGGTTGTAATTCTTCCATTTACCATCTATTTATAATACATTATGTGTTTGCTTTCCATAAATGTGTCTATGATTTATCATTTAGTGTAATACTCCTTGATTTGTTACATGGTTTATAGTGGAATGAATTTTTCTATGTATATGTTTTTTGTCTCCACATCATTTTCCTTGTAGTTATTCATCTGTAATGGTGAAGAGGAGATTTTTCTTGGAAGCGGAATAATCAAGGATGACACCAACAGATGTTAGCATTAGAGTGAGGTAGTTCATCTATCCTCCTTTTTGTTTTCTAATATAACCTCAGAAATTTTACACATATTTGTCTTTGTTTGTTGCTATATCCTCTCATAGGACTACAGGGATTGTTTCTATTCATAGAAAGTTTTTCCTACACAACAAATCGTAAATCCTCTACAGATTTTATAACCCTTCAAACCTCCATTTAAGTTTCGTCCTTGTGATTAGTTTGGCCAACCCGGTAATCTATGATTCAGTTTCATTATGCGTTTGTACTTTGAGTTCTATGCCCTTTAGAGTGTTAAGTTTAAATATCTTTTTGAAATTATTTTTATTTTTCTAAGTCTTTCATGCCCAACGTGTTTTATATGCTACCAACATGGTTTTTTCTATTACATTCATGTTGAAAGCCCTGTCCGCACAGGTTTTGACTTTTACAGTCACGCTAATCTTTAAAACTAGAGAATTTTTAGTGTTGTTATTAGAAATGCTTGGTGTGTCTTGATCTCTGAAGTATCCTCTTGCTCTGTGTGATTTGTATTTTTCATTATTTTTGTTGGTTTCTGATTGGTTTGCAAAATACGTCCCATTTCTTTGAAGTAGTGAAAGTGAATTTTGGTTGAGTCTTTAGTTCTTTGGGTCAATTGAATTTACCTTTTTCTACTTGTATGTATGGAAGGAATATTGTTTTTCTATTGGTTAAAGCATTATTAGTTCTTTTGGAAACCATAAAAGAAATTTCATTTTCATTTGCTTAGCTTTCATCTCAAATTTTACTTTTTAGAATTGCATTAGATTACATTGCATTGAAAAGTTGTTTTTGGATTATCATTGAGAATAGATTACATTGGTTAGTGTTGAAAGTTGGAAAGTGCATTCTCATTAATTTTGAAGTGAATTTTTCTATGTATGTGTTTTTTGTCTCCACATCATTTTCCTTGTAAGTATTCATCTGTAATGGTGAAGAGGAGATTATGCTTAGAAGCGGAATAATCAAGGATGACACCAACATATGTTAGCATTAGAGTGAGGTTGGTCATCTATCCTCCTTTGTGTTTTCTAGTATAAACTAGGAAAGTTTGCACATATTTGTCTTTGTTTGTTGCTAGACCTCTCATAGGACTAGAGGGATTGTTTCTATCCACAAGTAGGATCATCTGTAAAACAAAATGGTGACTCCTTTAGGGATATTATAACCCTTCAAACCTCCATTTAAGTTTGGTACTTGTGATTAGTTTGGCCAACCTCCTAGTAATGTGTGATTTAGATTCATTATGCCTTTGTATTTTGAGTTGTATCCCTTTTAGAGTGCCAAGTTTACATCTCTTTTCGAAATTATTTATATTTTTCTAAGTCTTTCTTGCCCAATGTGTTTTATCTAGTTACAGTCGTGCTCCCATCATAGTTTTTTCTATTACAATCACGCTGAAAGCCTTGTTAGCATGGGTTTTGACTCTTACAGACATGTTGATCCTTAAAACTAGAGAATTTTTAGTGTTTATATTAGAAAGGCTTGGCGTGTCTTGATCTCTGAAGTATCCTCCTTCTCTATGTGCTTTGTATTTTTTATTATTTTTGTTAGTTTCTGATTTTTTTGCAAAACACGTCCCATTTCTTTGAAGTAGTGAAAGTGAATTTTGGTTGAGTATTTAGTTCTTTGGGTCAATTGAATTTACTGTTTGTTGCTTGTATGTGTGGAAGGAATACTAATTTTCTATTGGTTAAAGTATTATTAGTTCTTTTGGAAACCATAAAAGAAATTTCATTTTCATTTGCTTAGCTTTCATCTCAAATTTTACTTTTTAGAATTGCATTAGATTACATTGCATTGAAAAGTCATTTTTGGGATTATCATTGAGCATAGATTACATTGGATAGCGTTGAAATCTGGAAAGTGAATTCTCATTCATTTTGAAGTGAAAAAAATAATTTCACTTTTGGTTGGTGCATTGAAATAGTGAAAGTGAAACATATATTTAGGAATTTTTTGTTTATTTCATATTTGATTGTTGTATCAATCTCAACTGGTACCAATGACAGATCGGGTTCCAATTCCCCCAGTACATAATGTATTATACCATCTGTGTGATCATCAGCAGATGTGGAGACGGAACAGGTAGACAGGGAGGAAGGCACTGCTTGCAAACAAGAGCCAATAGGGAATGATGGTTGGATAGGAGGCACTTGGTGGCAAATGAATGATAATTGATCAACAGTCACTATTTTCCCTTCGTGTGGAAAACAAACCACATGAAAACACAAAGAAATTGGAGCTCCCATGACATGAACATAGTCGTGTCCAAGGAGAATATTGAAACCTAAGGGACCTTGGATTACCATCACGTCTATATAGATTATGTTTCCTCCAAACGTAATAGGGAATTTTGGAAGGATCCCTAAGGGTTTCCTGGTTCCTTCATTGAAAGCCAATAGATTCTGGGTGACAAGCACAAGCTTCAGGGAACCCAAATCTTTCCAAGTAGTAGAATACATGATTTTAACACATGCGCCTTCATCTAATATAGTGCCATGTACTAGCATATTATAGGCTAGTATTGTGATCTAGAAAGGCACATAAGAGGGAAGTTCGAATGCCATCAATTGACTCCAATCAAAAGAAATGACATAACTACTTGGTGGGAGTATCACATTATTGGCCCCTTGCCTTGCAGGAGAAGGAGAAGGACTCTTATGAACAACTGGGATGGTAGGGTCACTCTTCGATTCATGAGAATCTGAGGAGATGAGAAGAACATGAGAAGTGTGATCATCACTACTCTCTTTAGGAACAAAGTGAACAACTAAAGGGGAGCCAAGTCGACACTCTTTTCGACCAATGGTTGGTTGGGAATAGACACAAGAGAGCGATGCTCAGGAAGAGTAGGATGGGAAAGAGATGAATCCAATTCAATCTGTTTACCAACTAGGAGAGGCTTATAAGAAAGTCTCTAATAACCAATAGGGAGTTGGGGTTGTGGAGCTATAAGGTTTTCGAAAATTTTGGAAGCTTTATCCATAAGAGGACAAAAGTGAAGAAGATTATTCCCTTCACATAAATTACAAGGAAATCTAATCTTTCCAATCTTCTTACCATCATTATTTGAAGGTGTAGCATCAACATGATATACAAAGGTCGATGAGGGTCGTCGATTTAGGTCTTGAGACCATACCTATAAGAGTCTAGGAATTCTAGGATAGTCTCGAAGGAGATGGTCACCCTTACACAACTTTCAAGGGAATCTAACCTTCTGTGGAGGATCAGAAGTTTTGTGTACAGGAGGTGGATTTGGAGTGACAGCCACATGGTTGGCCTCTCGCTTATTTGAATTATTCTTCTTTCTCTTCTTATTCTTCTTAGCCTCCTGGTTACTAGATTTCATACTTTCACTGGGCGAAGTAGAAGAGGAAGATAAAGAAATAGAGCAATAAGGTGAGAGGTCAACTTTAGAATCAACATGATGTGGTTCAAATGAAGGAGATCGTTGGGTAGGAGTTGGGACACTTGGGACCACCAAGGTTGAAAATAACCAGATAGGTAAACCAACGGTTAATCTAGGGAGGGACAACATTGCCATATAAGGAGCACCAACATTTCCAAAAGAAGGAAAAGGACCAGGATTCCCATCTGATGGGAATCCTTAACTGGTAGGCTCTGGAAATGTTTCCATTGGAATCATCCCTGAAGAATCACTAAGGATGATAAATTTAACCAGGAATATTTCATGGGTAGTTAATTTTAAGACACTAAAACAAAACTTTTCCTTTTCATATTTTAAGGGTTGAGAAAAGGGATAAAGGTGACTCTAGTCACATTCGGAGTTAACACGATCAAAAGGGAAAGTGATCGAGGATATTTGAAATTTAAAGAGTCAAAAACACCAAAATGATTGCTCAAGATAATCTAGGAAAAAGGGATTACCAGGTAACATGAACTTCTGAATACCTCCCAGCAAACTGAGAATTACGGGAAAGCAATCTACCAAAATACTATGTTGGGTGTATCACGTTTACAAGGTGGTAGACTGGGCTTCCTATGGATAAAGGATTTAAAACCTAGTGTGTCTCCCTTTATATACATGATGGTATGAGGACCAAAAGTCCATACTAGCAATATCTAATTCCGAAACGAATAAAAACTACTAGGTTTAAAGATGGCAGAACACGTCTCTAGCCTAGACCTCTAAATGTGAGCATTAAGTTTCAATGCTTCCTTAGGTTAACTCAATAAATTTTAATGCTTGATCTTGAATTAGGTTTCAATTCCAAGGCCCTACTGCTGTCGTTGAAATCTCCTATATCCAGTTGTATGAGAAAAGAAATCTTTCTTCAATGAAAGTTAACACTAATGGAGGGATAGAGAGCACACAATCAATGCAACAATCAAAGAATATAAGCTTTCACTATTACAAGTCCTAAATGCACTTAATCTTCATTAAAAGAAAATAATTTCTCATGCCTATGATGATGTAATTATAGCTTTTCAATAATGCTACTAATGAAATATTTTCACTTAAGTAAGCTAGGATGATGTTCTTCTTTTTCATAAAATGCAAAAACGAATCTTTCACATAAAGCACTTTAATGAAAATTTTCATAATTCTGAACAAACAAGCATCAATCAAATCCAGGGCATGACAAATGAAACTAAAAGCAACTTCTTCCCTGAATTGAACAAACCAAACACATAAATGCTTCAATCGATAAACCATGAAATGTAATCTATGCTTGGAAAGATAAAAAAGGCACTCGAAATAAGAGAACAAACAAGACTCTTTCACTGATTCAATTGAAAATGAAGCAATGAAGATGTCGTGACTGAAAGATGGATTAAATGAAGAAGAAAATAAAAAACATGACATAATGAGTAAACAAACAAATGAATGGTAATTTACCTATATGTCAAAGGGTCATAGAAACCATCCAAAAAACTCAAAAAATCAAGCAATGAAACTTCAAGCCAATCAATCAATCAAAACTAGCAAACAAAACATCCTAGTCACTTTTGGGTGGAAGAAGAGAGTCTGAGGGTCAAGCCACACTAGAATTGGAGTGGGAAAAACCTCTGATTTTTTTCTTAACTCAGAGACTGACACGCTTTCTACGCTAAAACTACTACTGATCGACATGACTGAAATGATTGGCCAGGCTACAACTAGCGTTGATAGGCCTGATCGGTGCGACTGTTTGGCCAAAAAGAACACTAATCAAGGGATTCAAAGAAAAAATAAAAAGAACTTCACACAGTGCCAGACTTAACACATTGGAGGGTGGGCTAACCAACAATTTGACTTGATGAGCAAATAAACAGCTGAATGGACAATGACCTAGATGTCGTAGGGACATAAACCATCCAAAATCTCAAAAAATCAAGTAAGGTGAACTCAAACCAAACAAGCACACAAAACAAGCTAATGAAGCTTTGTAGATAGGGAGAAAAAAAAATTAAACAGGCTAAGAGGTAGAAGTTACGAGGGCAAGACACACTGGTTATGATTCAAGATAAGCCCTGATCTTCACCTACAAGAATCAACGCGATTTCCTAACTAATGATGAGCGCCACAAGGGGGTACAACGTGACTATTTATGAGAAATTTGCGTTGTTTGGCACAACTATCAAAAAATAAAATGTGTTGATCGAGGTTTCAAGGAAAAAGTAAAAATTTTCAAATATCAAAACCAGACCTACCACATTAAATTTCAGAACCAAAGAAGTAAACCAGGAAAAGCACAGAAAACCAAAGGGAAAGGGCAATACAACAAAATTTCACACAAACCACAAAATGAAACAATCAAAAGAGAGGGATGGCTGCCCAACATAGTCACCAGTTTGTGGAGTAGGTAAATCTCCTCTACGAATAGAGGTGATCCCTCTAGCCCTAGAGTTGGTCTATCTACAAATAGAACAACCTAATGAAAACTTCCTTAAACTAGAATCTAATAAGAGGGCCTACCTCTTAGAACACTACTCCACTTGATGGTGACCTCGCCCTTTTGCTCTAGCTTCCTCTGAGTTCTTCTCCTTCAAATAAAAATACACAAGAGATAACAAAAAATGTAATAGCATGCAACCACATTCAATTTACTTAAAAAGTCAAGGAATATTAAGCCATTAAATGTAACATGACACTCAATGTAGGAAATAAATCATTAGTACTATTCATATAAAGCTCAGAAAGAGATACAACCAAAGCCTTGATGTTGCAAGTCTCTTCCAACGTATCCAGGTTCCAACACCACTTCTAACATATCATGGTTACCCTCAACAATGGGAGTTTAAGGCTTCTTCCCTTTAGTTACAAACCAAACAAAACAAGCTATTCTCCCTTTAAACACATGAACTAGAAAGAAAAAAGCTATAGGTACCTTGTTGGTTATTCAAGCTCCAAAAAAGACTAGTTCAACTTGGAAAAGGAGGAGTTTATATAGCTTTGATGGAGGGAATATGGTTCCTCCTATTATGGGAGAGGCCTTACCTCTTGGGTTTGTTCCGTCTTATTAGGGGAAAGGATCCCAAACTGAATTCCTTGGATCTATCCAACCCAACCATTTACCAAACTTCCGTTATGAAGCTTCTAGACCTAGAAGCTTCGACTCCATATTTAAAAAACTTGCCAAAAGAGGATCAGCACGAGTGATGAAGGGCTCCCTTGCATCGTCTGGCACTAGGCCTAGTCTTAAACCCTACAAATTGGTGTGAGGAAGGAATTGAGCACTAGTGCCAGTCTTGTAAACTGAGATAAAAGGAAGGTTCTTGGGAAATGATGCAAAAGGGAAATGTTCTGCCCATGAAGAGGGACATAAGGGAAGTCTCTTCATGATGGGAAAGCATGTATGATTAACTTAGATGTCCTCCAAGATCGAGGAATGGGGAGTATAGGGATAGTGACAAAATGTTGTGTAACACATACCCACAACCTATTGTTCCCAACTTAACCTAACATTATGATAATACTCCTCAAGGTCCTATTCCTTCTGCTAATCTCTCTCCTAGTCCTTTTCAACCTAGAACTAGTCCCCAAGTCTTAACCATCTCGGAGCAGTTCCCCAAAGTCATTACCCTTCTGGTCATATACCATTCCTATTTCCACCCTCGGGATTTTATTCTACACCTGTTATGGCTACATTGATTTTACCTAACATTACCTTGGAGATATCAGTCTGGTAAATTAATCCTCCTGCAAAAACTCTCCTAGATTAACTCAAACCTTACACTTCTTTGACTTTATTCAACGTGTTGTTCCTACCCCTTTGTTGGGATAGGGTCCCCTGAGGTCAATTTTTGGGAAAAAGCCCAAGTTTTTGGGCAGAAAGCCCAAGTTTCTGTTATGTAAAGTGTAAATTCTCCAGAAGTTGTGGTTGCAGAGCAAGTTTCATAAAAGGATCTTCCCTTCTTTTATGTAAGTTGTGCCAGATTTAGTAGATCTACCCATGGTCCGCAGACCATGGGATTGTATAAAAAGGAAAGTCTTAGAGATTCCAAGTTAAATTAAGTTCATGGATGCATGTAATGGGTCATTAAGAAGTGAAGAGCAAAGAGTCTTAGAGTAGAAGAGAGGCTTTGCAGTTGTGTGCATAGAGGCCTAGAGTAGAGACTGCAACTGAGTGTGCGAGCCCCTGTAGATGAGTGCGTATGGTAGTCTCAAGCCTGTAAGAAGAACTAAAGTATCGATAAAGAGATTATTCTAGAAATATCTATTTTTTTCCTAGTTACTTCTATTATGAATGAATGCGACTATGTTATGATGAATATTAGGTTTATGATTTGTAAGAACCCAATTCCAATTATTAGAGCCGCAATCTATTATACACTAACAGATCTATTTTCCTGTTAAGTTAAAAGTAATAAAAGGAGCTTGCTGACCTTCTCACAAAGCTTTAAACATTTAACATCTTATCATTTTATCATAAGAAACATAAATTAAGGTGAGCATTCCATTGATATCAACTTAACAAGAGCAGTCCATGGAAAAATACCTGTTCCAGCGGTTGATGATGATACCTTTGTCTTATAGCTCCAGCTGAACGCTCCTTCTCACCGACCCAACCGGATTTACCTCCCAGCCAACTAGGAACAAATTCCTAGCCCACAGGAAACCTCCACAGTTTCCCTAGCCCTCCGTGCCCAAGTCCAACCAGATATAGTGTGTCCTCAAGAAGAATGTGCAAAACCAGATAACAATACTTTCCTCCTCTCAAACCCAAGAAACCTCCATAGGTTTCCAAGGTCTCCCAAAATCATAACAAGTCCAAACAATCACAACAACCCCCACAATCATAAGTAAGACCCACAACCTCCCACTTTCTTCCTTCCCCCTTCCCTTTTTATACCCTCCTTCCCTTCTCCATCTCAACCACCTCTCATTAATGTCATTAACTTCTCATCCATCCTTATAGTTGACTCTCTTCTCCCAAGTAAGCTAGGAGTACATTTGGAAATGTGAGATGAATATAAAATTGAGAATTT
>APFE031739306.1:141609-155012 GCA_000404065.3 Pinus taeda
CTAAATTATAAAAGAATAAAGTTTCTAAGAATAAAAAATAAAGCATAATAATTAGACTAGGGAGTTTAGAATAAACTTTTATAATAAAAATTTAAACTATGAAGATCCTATTATCACTAATTTTTTTTTTCCATTTTGAAAATATTTTAAGCTATTGTATATAGAATTCTAAGACATTCTTTGAATTTATAATTCACATAAGTCTAGCTATCTGTGTCCTTATGTCTCTCTGTGTTTATAGTCACATGAACATGGTGGAGGAGTCTAGACGTACTAGGCGGGTTGTTGGGGTGATTAATTCCACTATTATTGCTCTCATATCAAAGCTCTCCCACCCTACATATTTCATTGATTTCTAACCGATCTCTATATGCAACATCACATATAAGTTGATTTCTAAGATCATTTATTATAGGTTAAAAGAGACATTATCTGTTTATATTTCCATGGAGTAGTTTGGCTTCCTCCGTAATCGACAGATCTAGGATGTTGTTGCGATAACACAAGAATGCATACACTCCATTAGGATGAAGAAAAAAGATGCACTAGTTCTAAAACTAATCTACACAAAGCTTACGACTGCTTAGACTGGTCATTCCTGCAGATGATTCTTACTGAGATTCGTTTATCCTTGGAAAACGTCAACTGGATTATGGCGTGTGTCACGTCGGTTAATTTCACAGTTCAAATTAATGGAGTTCCATCGAATTTCTTTCGGGCTTTTAGGGGTCTCTGACAAAGGGTTCTTATTATCTCCGTTTTTATTTAACTTGGTTATAGATGGCCTTGGTAGGAAGATTAGTGATGCTCAGGTTGGAGGCCCTTTCCACGGTCTACAGGTAACAAAAATGGTTCATGTATCTCATTTAATGTTTGTGCATGATGTGCTTATTTTTGGACAGGGCTCGTTCTCCCAATGGAGTACTTTACATACTATTATTTCAAGATTCGGAGATGAATCAAGATTATATCATAATAGCCAAAAATATATTTTGATTCAATCCTCTTAAAACCATGAGGAGGTTGTTGTGATTGCTAAATTTTATGGGTGGCTATTTCCAGTTTTGAAGAGGACTTCTCATACCTTGGTTTCAAGATGAAGCCAAATAAGTACTGGATCATGGATTGGCAATGGCTCTTGAACAAATTTCAGGAGTAACAAGACTTCTCATACCTTGGTTTCAAGATGAAGCCAAATAAGCACTGGATCATGGATTGGCAATGGCTCTTGAGCAAATTTCAAAAGCATTTGTTACTTTGATCTCATCATTGGTTACTTATGGGGGGCAGATACATTCTCTTACAATCGATTGTCCAAGACATTTCAATGTATTGGATGCATTGCATGTTACCGAGGAAGATCATTAAGAGGATTAAGGTCATATTTACAAATTTCCTATGGTCGGGGCTAGGGGGTCGTAAATTCAATCTAGTAAATTTGGGCGCAATTAGTTGGAGGAAGGAGTTTGGTGGTTGGGGTTTATTGGATCTAAAGGTTTTTGGTTGGGCTCTACTAACCAAGAGTTTATGTAGAGCACTAAATGGTAAGGGTATTTGGCAGGACATCATAAAAGAGAAATATTTGAATGACATGTTGTTTTTGGATTTGTTCAGACATGGGGATGTCATTGTAAGGAAATGATCATACATTTGGAATGGCTTATTAAAAATAAGGAGTTTCCTTTTTGACAACATGCATTGGTCTTTTGGAAATGGAGGTAAGATCTTAGTCAGGATTGACTCTATCAAAAGTATGCTGGATAAACATATCCTTCCTATGCGGGTTTTAGAAGCATTGCATGCAAATGGTATTTTCTTCCTGGCACAAGCTTATGCCAGCTTTGATATTATGCAAACTTTCCCGTCATAGAAAGAGGTGGTGGAAGTTGGTCTTGAAGGTGTTAAAGTTGTCAGTTGGAATCAATATATTTCCGAATTAAATATGGCGGGAATTTTTATGGGTGGTCGTGAAGATGTTTTGTGTTGGAATGGTTCCTTACATGATGGGAATGTTGTGGCCTTGGAAGTATATAAATACATCTCTTGTACTATTCATGGTTCTGTAAATCAATGCTAGTATAGGGGTGTTGTGATGGAAAATTCCCTTAAAGGTTATTATGTTTGGTTGGCTCGCATGGAAGAATCACATCCTCACTTGGGAAAATATTTGCAAAAGAAGAATCAATGGTCCAAGATGGTGTATTTTCTATAGGGACTCGCAAGAGAATGTCCTACATTTATTTCTACAATGCCCCGTTGTTGTTGCTGTGTGGTTATAGGTTCTAGAATGTTTTATGTTGCCTTCAAGTTGGGTCTTCTCCTCGTTAGAAGAATGTTATAAATGGTGGTTTATTAGGCATGGAAAGCTTAAAACAATACCTTTGTTCATTAGCTAGAAATTATGGAAGCGAGGAACACAAATATTTTTGAAAGATGCCCTATATACATTGCTCGAATATGCAATAACATACGAGCTCGTTTCATTGCTGGCGAACTAATGAAAAAAATTGTTAAGGTGCCCAAGATTCTTAAGAATTTACATTAGGTGGTGTATCTAGTAGGATATTTTGATGGTGTTGCCCAACATGGGTGATGTGGTTGTGGGGCTGTGATTTTGATCAACTCAAATTCACAGCTTTAGGTATTTTGTTGCAGTGAAGGTGGCACAAATACTAGAGCAGAGATTCTTGCTCTTTGGGGACTACTAGGAAACTCAATCTGGAGTGGATTTCTAGTTATGACGATTTGAGGGTCATTATTGAATGGGCTTCTTGTAGAGCAAAGCTATATTCCCCTAATTTGGCAAACTGGATGCTATGCATTGAGCATATAAAACAATCTTTTATAAACATTTATTTTCAACATGTGTATAGGGAGTTAAATGTCGTGGCAGATGTGATGTCAAAGAAAGGTTTGGATGTTGCTTAAGGGGCACTCCACTTCAACATTAGATATAATGGGAAGGTTCAAGACGAAGGATCAATGCCTATATGTTGATTCTATCTTTTTGCTATGATGGGTAGTTTTAGTTTATTCATTCGTGAGTTTTTGAAATCGAGGATGAACAATTCTATATTTTTTTTTTTTGTCATATATGAACTATTATCTGAACATTATGTTGTGTTATAGGTTAGAATTGTTAAGAACCCCAATGGTTTCATTGTTTACAAATATATCTCCAACGATGTTAGTTTTTATGATGATATTTTAGGACTGGAGGCATAGTTGGATTTGATGACTATCCTTGTTATATATGGAGAGGACTTTTCATAATAATATGTTTTCCAACGTTTTTTCTTTCCCTAAAAAAAACTACGGGCTGCCATAGCTACAGTAAGGCTGTAATTTGGTTGTGGTGATTACATGAATCTTTAGCAGTGAACTTCCAAATCAATTAAGAAGTAATCCATCCATCTTCTTGCCTTACTAAACGACTCGGGAATCATAGAAATTATAGAAATTGCTAGCATTTTGTTCACAATATCTGCTCTCGCGGCACCCACCATAGTTTACTTGCAGCCCTTTGTTACAGTCGATTGAATTAGGATTTGTATCCACGGTTCTATTGACACTCGATTGAGAGGGCAAGCTGATGCACAAATTGCGATTGAGGTGGGAATGAGCTTCCTTTTTGGAAGCTCTCAACTCAATAGGCGAGATTTCAAAGCGGTCATATTGAAAGAAGTCTACTATATCCAGTGTTCTAGGGTTTTCGAATGCTGGAATTTCGTAAGGCTGGTAACTGTTAGCATTGTTGCAGCCTTTGTAGGGCTTGCCAAGGGGACGATGGGTCTGAGGGTCGAATCCCTTGCTTAGCAATTTTCTCTTGATATGGGTGTTCCAGTAGTTCTTTTATCTCCTTGTCATTTCAGTTGAGTCTACACATGAAAATTCCTCTCAAATTTGAGAATGATACGTTGAGAAACCTCTCAGCCTAAGACGGATTAGGGTTTACTATAAGAAGTTTCCACGCTTCAGATCAAAATGCAAAGTAGTTTATCCATAGTAAACTGCAACTCTTTTCACATCTCAACATCTCTGCATCTATATATGATCTCTTCAATCATAAGCAATTATTAATTCCATTGGAGAAGAAAGAACAGAACGCATACTTACTGTGCTATGATGATCACAAGGACCACCAAGCCACCGTTGGTGTCCACACACGAATACCGTTTAGTCATTTGGGAAAGTGACACTATAATCGAAGCAATCCCATAATGAGTTATGTGGCTGGAACCTTGGCAGCTGAAGATCATGGCCCTTCGGGATATGACATTCGGGTTTAGCATGGGAATTTAACTCTTGTTGATTTATTATCTAAATAGGCCTTGTTATTGGAAGTGAGCTTGTGTACTATGACTGAATCCGGGTCGGGTGGTCTTTTCTCTGTTTCTACTTTTTAGTTTTTTTGATTATGTAGTTTGGGTTCTTTCTGTTTGCCAGCTCTTTTTTGGGCCTATTTTCTTTTTTCACTCCAACTTTCTGTGGATGTCTATTCTCTAGTTTCTTGCATCCTAGAAGCCCTCTTGCCATTGTAGTCTTATCTGTATGGTTAATGGTTATTATTAATATATGTTTGTTCTATTTCCTCTCAGCTTTAGAGGGACTATCTAGTTTGTGTGTTTTCTAAGAGATTATACTTTTTATTAATAAAAATATATGTGGAAAAAACCATTATCCAAAGATTTAACATTTCAAAGATCTAGTTGTAAGCCGGTGGAGGGGACACAATAAATGCCACACCACTTCGAAGTAATATTGAAAAAACTTAATCTAATTAATGAATGAAATAATTTTTTTTGGGTGGAATCCGACAAAACAATTTCTAGTAAGATTTTGATTTCTTGTTATTTAAAAAATGCTTTTGAATGTATAAATAGATTCAACACCCTAAAAGAACCTCATAGGCATTCAAACTTTTCATATGAAACAATGTAAACTTATGGTTCTTAAAAATATCTATCGGAATTTTGGGAAATTTTGACAAAAAAAAAGTGCCCAAAAAAGGGTTATTATGTGTGGGAAGGGTGCGGAAATTAAACACCACACCACTTGAAAGTAATATCACATTGGAAATGGTAATTAGAAGTAATATGGGCAGAGATTTACTTAAGTTCCCTAGTAATGCTTATTACTAGGTTGTTGTTTAATGTTCAGAGCAAAAAATCTCCATGGAAAGGTTTTCCTCTTACACAGAGGTCTATTTCTGGCATTGAGGTTTTGTGTCATCTATGGTAAGTTTGGGTGTTGTGGTTTATGTGGGTTGGACCAAGTGTTGTGGTTTTAGTCAAAGATTATATGTTCTAGTTGTAAGCATTTTCATCTTTCCAATGGATTTTTATCTAAATTTTATGGAAGTTATGGACCGTTTCCATTATGACAATAGTTGTTATGTCCTATGTGAGTTAGACTAGTTAAAACAGACATTCATATTTTAGACATAGATAGGTTTGAGATGCAATTTTTCATGGTAAATATAGCTAGAAAAAAACAAAAACAAAGATAGGTAGGAAACATAGCATATGGGAAGATGATTAGCAAGAACAATCACAAATCAAGAATAGGGAGAGAGAGAGAGAGAAGTATGGTGGATAAGAAGGTTTTTACACATTCTTAGTGACAAAAGAAGTACAAGCTAGAATAAATGATGAGATACCTAGGAGCTTAAGTTGACACAATGGTGGAATATTTGGTCATTTCTTCAAAGAGGACTATGGGTCTCCCTCCTTCAAGTTGAATCAACATGTCCCCTACTTCTATTAAGGTACTTGTATTAAGGTCCAAGACAATATTGGAAAAGAGGTCTCCCTTCTATGATAGTCACATATATAGCGTAAAAAAGAAGAAGAAGTTTGGGTGACAATGTCAGAATAGGTAAAATAAGCACCTCATGTATTACTTTTTAAATTTTCTATTGAAATTTTCAAGCATTCGTTGTCACATTTTTTTTTTCTTTTGAATTAGCTTGTAAGGAAATATACTTGTCAATATTGTAGTAAAAACACTTGAATAAGCCAGTCCCTTTTTGAATAGCCTTAGCCAAAACTCTTGAAATATTGTATTACATTATTGCAAGGTTTGACAATAGCTATTTTTCTAATAAAATAATAAAAATTCAAATAACTCATTTACTATTGACATTCACTCGATGCACATCACTCTCTCCATGCCATCATTCACACTAGTTTGATCATTCCAACATCAAAACTCCCATTGTATAAGGAATCCTTCATAGTCAAGGTATGATTTTTTAGGTAAAATTGACTCAAGGAAAGGGTCAAAGTTGATTGGATCATTGGTGGTGATCCAATGGATCAGTTTAGTGCTAAAAATACAAAGTATTAGAAAAATTCTTGAAACCTATACGATTGGATAGATCTCGGTGATCTGAATCCAACGTAACTCGTTTCACTCAAAACCGATATCGTATGCTCTAGATATCACGTTCTGATCAGTTTGGCAAATAACTAAAAAATTTAAGTTTTGGGTTGCAGGTACACCCAGTCAGCAGTCCATATGCTGACTAGCCATGTGACTATGTTTATGAGGACCTATGGTTGGTTGACTCTTGTCTCATTCTTATTGGTTGTGTTTGGTGTGATTTCATTGGTTGACTGTTGGACCAATGAGGGAGAGCCACATGGGCCAATCAGTGGATGCCACATGGTCTCCTCTTATTTGGAAAATTTTGGTTTATGGCCAGATCAGGCCTCCATGGGATTCAAACTTGTGACCTCCACCGAACAACAACAGGCTTGCACCATTGCACCACACAATGGTTCTTAACCATAGTGGTTAGAACCACTATTTAAACTTTACAAAGCACATAGTTGGGGGAGGGGGTCGAGCTAAGCCCTAGCCCTTAGCCACCCTAGTTCCCACGAGACCATAGGTGGAGGGGTTAAGGGGCTAGGTATTAGCCCAACCCACGACCACAACTCGCAACACGAAACATCGATGTAGCCATCGTTAAGACCGAAGGTGGAAGGTTGGAGGGGGTCGGTCCAAGGGGGCCAGCCCCAAGACCACATGGCGGGTCATAGAATGAGGGGTGTGGAAAAACCAAAGGGAGCGGAGTTAGGTCCTAGAAACTCGCCCCCCTATGCGGTTATATACGCCAACGTGACCAAAATTTTCAGAACTTCGAGCTTAATGGACAGATTAACGGTCCTGCAATTTTGCCTATCAGGTGGGATTGTAGGCCAGAGTTGCGTGTCAGTTCCAAGTTTGGGGTGCTCAAGCCAAATTTGGGTCGAATTGTAGGATGATTAGCCATGGAATTTGGGAAAAACGTGTAACATGCATAAATTACTCAATTTTTGGCCAAATGAGGTGTAGAAAGAACCTAGATGGGGGTTTTTGATAGTTCTTATCCATTGGAAACATTAGTTCTGCTATTTGAACATTGTAAAGCCATGTAAACACATTTTTTATAACTTAATGAAAGAGGCCCTGCAATGGAAGCTGGACCAAGAGATGTAGCCTAGGAGAGGGGTGAACTCCTTTATCATCTTTTGTGTTATGTGTTTCAGATGCGGTTATTTGTCTTTGTTTGGCTGTAAAATTTGGTTAAAAATCACTTGTTAATGTGTTTAGTAACTTGATCCATTACCCAAAACACATATAAAAATTTACTTGCAATTTTTTCAAATATTCAAGTTTTCATTTACATATCATTTTGGTATCATAGCATCAGGTTATTGTGAAGGTTTGATTTGTTTGCAAGTGTTTTTCTAATGTTTACAACGTTGAAGACTAAAAGAGGAGAAGGAGAACTTGTGGAGCTAAGATCTCAAATTGTTTCAAGGAGAACAAACACACCTCAAGCTTCACTAGTCATGGCACATGACGAAGGTCCTGAAGGGATGTTTGAAGATTAAAAAACTTTCAGAAAAGCAGTCTTTGAGATGTCTAAAATGGTAATGGTTCTTTATGAAGAGAGAAATGCAAGGTTGTATGGAGAGAGATCAAAAGCTCCAAAAGGAGGTGGAGTAAAAGGAGACAAGCCTCCAAAAATGGAATGGAGGGAATGGTGAAAAACCACCACCTTCACCTCCATCATCCTCATCTTCTACTTCTTCTACCCTTTCACAAACACCTTCAAATTCTCCACAGGGACATGGTAAAACTCCTTTTCTAAAGCTTGATATTAAGTTTGAATTGGCTATGTATGATGGAGAGGTAGATGTTGAGAAATTAGATAATTGGATTCGTCAGATTGAAGTGTATTGTAGGATACAAAGAATCAAGGATGATGAGACGAAAATTCAACTTGCTTCTCTTATATTGGAAGGTGCAACACTTATTTGGTGGGAAGCCAAAACTCAAGAGGACATGAAGAAACATGGTAAGATTTTATCCTCTTGGAATGATTTTTTTGTTGCAATAAGAAGGTAATTTTATCCATTAACATACATGCAAAAATCTATCATGGATTGGCAAAAATATAGGCAAGCAGGGGCAAAATGTTCAAAGCTATACCCAAGAATTTAGAAAATGGACTTTGATTTTGGGCATAGATTTGTCTTCTCAAGATACTTTGCTCAAATACATTGGAGGATTGCATATTATTTGAGACACACAATTATCATGTTTAACCTTACAAAACTAGATGAATTTTTTGTACAGGCAACTCATTTAGAGGAAATAGGGAAAAATGTTTCTGAAAAAACTAGTGAGAAGTCATTCAAGTATGGAGAAAAAGGAAAAGGGAAATTTAAAGGAAAAGATTAAAAAAATGTTGCAATCAAGAAAGAAGGAGAAATTATCACATGTAAACGTTATTTAAAGAAGGCCATGATGAAGACCACTGTTGTCATCCTGAGATGAGACCCAAAAAGTTTAATAACAAGGAGAAAAAAAGATTGTTGCAACTACACAACAAGATTTAGGTTCTGATTTTAGGGATGAAACGCAGATCACAACCATGGGTTTGAAAGGTAAGGACATTGAAAGTACTATTTCTTCAAATTGTCTCAATGATACTCAATATGAAAAAAAAAAGAACGGAGATTTTCCACATTAGAGTCATTTCAAAACATACCAAAATAGATACATTGTTTGATAGTGGTTCACAAGCAAATCTTGTCTCGTAAGACATTCTCAAGAAGTTGATTTTGGAAATTGTTCCTCACCCTAAACCTTATCCTTTAGGTTGGGTATGTGAGAATGCAAAATTCCAGGTAACAAATAAATGCATACTTAATTTACAATCACTGCAAACTTCTTGATGAGGTTAAATTTGATGTAGTTCTGCTTGATATATGTGGTATTATTTTGGGAAGTCCATATCTTCAAGATAGGAGAGCTAGTTTTCATCGCCATGAGAAAAAATATCATTTGTTCAAGAATGGGATTGAGTACATTATTAGAGCACAAAACAAGAAATTGAGTTTATCTCTTGTGAATGCTGGACAAATGAAGAGGATTGTTAATGTTAGTCAGAATTTTGCATTCTTAATGTTCAAGCATAAATATGCTAAGGAACCTAAAGCCTTTCAAGGATATGAATCAAGCTTGAAATCTTATTTCATTGAGGTTTCTAATTCATGTGATAAGATGTTTCAGGTGTCTAATAAGTTTCCTCCTAAAAGAGGTAAATAAAATGAAGTGTAATTGCAATAGGATGCTTCATTCTTGAACATTGGTGTGAACAAGATGTCAGTGTTAAAGCATGTAGAGGTCAAAAAGAAAATACAAAGGCTATTTGACAAAGAGGACATTGATTCTAAAGTATAGTCTTGTGGGTTTTCATAATTTTTTTCCTTTGAAGAAGTGTGGTGCTGGCGATGGTGATCACATTTGGTAAAGAGTTGAGCCAAGTGCAAGGCTAGACATGCTAAGCATCGTCATGGTGACTATGTTCAAGGTGAAGTGAATTTGAAATCAAATCATTTTCCTTTGATTGAAGTATGTTCAAATTTCTTTAGCCAAAGTTTTCTCATCTAAACATCTTGAAGAATTGCAGCAAGGCCCTATCTTTGACAAAAAGACAAAGACTTCAAAAGTGAAGTACATTTATGAAGAACTCAAAGCGAAAAAAAAAAAAAAACCAAGTGGGTTTAGGTTGGAAGGGTGAGGGAACTGTACCATCATCTAATTGTTGACTAAAAATGAGCTTTTGGAGGTCCAAAAACATCCAATGGGGAGGAGTGATCCAAGGGATCAGTTTAGTGCTCAAATATCAAATTGCTCAAAAATGCTCAAAACCTATAGGATTGTATAGATCTCGGTGTTCTGAATCCAACACAACTCGATTCACTCAAAACCGATATTGTATGCTCCCTGTTATCACTCAGGTTGTCCCTAGGCTCCTAATAGGGATACGGCCGAGGTAACCACAAACCAATCTTTGGATTACAGGTTCTAGCCCACCTACAATTGGAGAGGGCTCTCTCCTTATGATTCAACTTTAGTTGATGATTTTAGGCTAGCTTTCTGACTTCAAGGGAGTGTTGTTTGTGATTGGATGAGAGGTAGGATTCTCGAGGAAAGAGGCAAGGTAAGGTATGATAAGTTTCAAACCATTGGGCATGGAGTCACAGATTGAGGCTTGCGAGCGTTTTCTTGGTCACAAGGGGATACGGAGCGGGATAGCCACACAGGATACAATTATTGGTCTGCTGAAAGGACGGAATGGACATCATGGATGAAAGGCAAAGGAGAATCATTTCATCATGCTGAGAAAGAGGAGAAATGGATGAATGGGATCCAGGAGCAGTTAAGAATTCCTAAAACATGCACTCATATGTGAAAGAAACAGCGTAAACAAGATCATTTAAGAATACATGCTCATAACTATTTCTGAAGAAAACATTGAGAAACGCAGAAATTGAACTTAATGTGTAATGAAACAACTCTTAAGCTATTTTTTTCTTGCAATTTAGAATGGCGAAATGGTGGTAAAAAACATAAAATTTAACATAGGAGAGGAACACTTATTGGATCATGTAGAGACACAGGAATTCCATGATCATTCCTTGACCAAGAGAAAGCATCAAGTAGTTTCGCAATCCATGCTTTCAGCAATCTTTGATTATGGAAATTATAACAGTTACAGTGTGAGTCTCTGCTCGTAGACAATGCTGGAAAGAAGACTGACCAACAACTACTACCAACCAACCAACCCCTCACAACATTGCTCAGGGTGGTATTTATAAGCAAAATATCGGAAAGACGTCATTACAAGTGACCTAGACAGGTCTGCTAGAAAACTTTTCAAAATTCTAAGTGTTGCTGGAATTAAATGCAAGTAAATCTTTTTGGCTGTGCTGGGGGCAGCTGGATCGGAATAGGTGACGAGGTGGCCCTTGGGGGCTAGATGCAGTGCTGCTGGAATGATTGTGCTTCGGGAACTGCAGTTCGGCTCTGGTGTGAATTAAATGTGCAATAATTATGATTTGAGAGCTTCAAGTGGTTTCGCCCTCTTTATATGAATTTGCTAGAAGATATTAAATTTTCTCCTGCTTCGGGCCGCTCCTCAAGATTTTCACTGATACTCTTTGCCGCTACATTGATGGTTTCCGTCATCGACTGATACTCTTTGACACGCTTGAAGCTTGATGACTTGATCTGATACACTTTAAATTCTGTCATTGATCTGCTGTTGTCTGTAAACCGAATCATTTTGGCACGATCGGGCGATTTTCGGGCTTTTCGGCGCGCAATGGACTAAGAAATCAGATGATTCCCCGAAGATTCCTCGAAATGGCTTATTTCCTGTAGCGATGCGCGATTAGCGCTAATCGCGCATCGAAAACTGCCTCTGTTTCTTGTTCAGGAGCTCCGAAGTGCGATTTTTCTTCCTGCGCGAAGTTTCGGCTTTCTGCCTGCTGACATCATCATGACGTCGGTTGTACGGCGGATGACGTCAGCTGTGGTGGGTCCCTGGTACAGAGCGACATGGTGAGGTGTTGATACTAGAGGTAATGTGATGAAGAAACTCTGATGCGATCGCAATATTGCATCGGCGGGGAACGGAGGGTGCTTGAGTTGGACATTCGGCGCTTGCGACCACCGATATCGCAATATCGCATCGGGTGATGACGAATGGGTGATAACGTGTATGGAGATGAAAATGCGATGCTGCGATGCGATCTGGCTTTAGGATTCAACGAAGTGTAAGTTTTGGGAGGAAAGAACAAGTAAGTGGATTTTCGGGCTTTTCGGCGCGCAATGGGCTAAGAAATCAGATGATTCCCCGAAGATTCCTCGAAATGGCCTATTTCCCGTTCTGGAGCTCCGAAGTGCGATTTTTCTTCCTGCATGAAGTTTCGGCTTTCTGGCTGCTAACGTCAGCATGACATCGGCTGTACGGCAGATGAAGTCAACTGTGGTGGGTCCCTGGTACAGAGCGACGTGGTGAGGTGCTGATATTGGAGGTAATGTGATGAAGAAACTCCGATGCGATCGCAATATCGCATCGGCGGGGAACGGAGGGTGCTTGAGTTGTACATTCGGTGCTTGCGACCACCGACCACCGATATCGCAATATCGCGTCGGGTGATGACGGATGGGTGATAACCTGTATGGAGATGAAAATGCGATGCTGCGATGCGATCTAGCTTTAGGATTCAACGAAGTGTAAGTTTTGGGAGGAAAGAACAAGTAAGTGGTTGCAAAGGGATTTGTTGTTTCGGAAGGGGTCCGATTACCTCAAAGGGATTTCATACTTTGGAAGGAGTCCATTGTATCTGGGAGATGGTTTTGGAGGTCAAGGGTTCTTGCTAAGTTTTAGATAAACTGAGCAATTCCTAGGGGTACTTATGGTTATTTTTCAACCAGGGGGAGGGATATTACGTAGGGGGATTTTACTTAATATTAATAATGGGATGGGAAGAATAGGGAGCTAAATAATAATGTTAGTGGTTAATATGGAGATGGTAAGAAAGCACTAAGTTCAGTAGGCCTTAGGCTGTTACAAGGGGGTAGGACCATACTTTAGGAGAAAATATGGAACAACTTTGAGTAAAGCAGATCTTTACTCAAGCCAGTGTCATGAAGATGATGGAACTTAAGAGGTGTCAAGCAGATCTTGACCTCTTTTGGGGAAGTTAGTTAATGATTGGGGAGAACAGAGAAGGGGAGTCAGTTATACCTCTTTTGAGTTTCTTGCATACAAATCCTTGCTGATTATGTCCTAAATGATATGACACCTGGAAACCTGGAACTGGTCAGCAATTCAACAACCTCAGAACTACCTACCCAGCCTACTTACCTAGCATTTTTTCTTCTTTTGTTTCGGGGTGCACTTAGACTTTCAAACCCATCATTCATTTTTATTTTGATGCTTTCCTATCTACATACTACCCTTATTTCTTCCAGAGCCCAGATTAAGATGTTGGGCTCCTCTGCTTCTCTACCTATCTAAGAATCTGCCAAGATTAAACTGTTTGGACAGA
>APFE031739306.1:161162-236893 GCA_000404065.3 Pinus taeda
ATGAGAGTCATTATGAATTTTTGGTCATGCCTTTTGGCCTTACCAATGCACCTTCTACATTTCAAGGTTTGATGAATTCCATTTTCAAACCCGTCCTTAGAAAATTTGTGTTAGTATTTTTTGATGATATACTAATCTACAACAAGTCTTGGAAGGATCATGTTGAACATGTTGACAGGGTGCTACAACTATTGGAGGAAAAACAATTATATGCAAAAAAGATCCAAATGTTTCTTTGGAGTACAAGAGGTGGAATATCTGGGTCATATTGTATCTCATGAAGGAGTTAAGGTAGACCCTAGCAAAATTAAAGCCATTAAGGAATGGAAAATTCCCACATCCATAAAGCATCTGCAAGGATTTCTTAGGTTGACATGGTATTATCGCACGTTTTTTAAGAATTATGGAAGAATAGCAGCACCTCTAACAACATTTTTGAAGAAAGATGCATTTGCATGGACTCTAGAAGCAACAAAGGCCTTCAAACATCTTAAAGAGGCAATGTGCCAAGCACCAGTCTTAGCTACACCAGACTTTACAAAAACCTTTATTGTGGAATGTGATGCTTCAATAAATGGAATTGGTGTTATTTTAATGCAAGATGAAAGGCCCATTCCTTTTGAAAGTTTTCCAATCAAGGGAAAGTTTTTACACAAAGCTATTTATGAGAAGGAAATGTTGGCAATACTACATGCACATAAGAAATGGAGACCCTATCTAATGGGAAGACGCTTCAAGGTAAAAACGGATCATGATAGCCTTAAATACTTTTTAGAAAAAAGATTATCCTCTAAAGAGCAACAAAAGTGGGTCACAAAGATGTTGGGTTATGACTTTGAAATCATCTACAGAAAGGGAAGAAAAATGTGGTGGTAGATGCACTCTCAGGAAAGGATGAGGATGTGGAAGCATTGTTTTGTGCCATTTCTATTATCCAACCAAATTGGATAAATGAAGCAAGGGAGGAATGGAAGAATGATGAAGAAGTGTGGGCACTTATTCGAAAGTTACAACACGATTCCAGTACATCTGATACATTTCACTGGAAAAAAAATGATTCGTTATGGTTCAAAGATCGCTTATACCTCTATAAGAATTCCCAATTCAAACAAAAGATTCTTATGGAATTGCACACTTCTCCCTTAGGAGGGCACTCAAGATTTTTAAAAACTTACCACAGGGTTAAGAAGGAATTTTTTTGGGATGGCATTAAATCAGATATTCAAAAGTTTGTGGCGGAATGTTTGGTTTGCCAACAAAATAAAGTTGAAACAATTAAGACCCAGGTCTATTACAACCTTTATCCATTCCAAGCCAACGTTGGGAGGAGGTTTCAATGGATTTTATCACAGGTTTACCCAAGTCTGAGGGAAAGGGAGTCATCATTGTGGTAGTTGACAGACTTACAAAGTATGCACATTTTTGTGCATTATCACATCCATTTACAGTTTCTACTGCATTTATGGAAACAATTCAAAAGCTACATGGAAACCAAAATTTTATTGTAAGTGATAGAGATTCCATTTTCACTGGAAATTTTTGGATATAATTATTTTCTTGTCTCAGTACTCAGTTAGCTCATAGCTCATATTATCATCCTCAATCTGATGGGAAAACTGAGATAGTAAACAAATGTTTGGAAGGATATCTTTGTTGCTTTGTATCTGATAAACAGACAAAATGGGTCAAATGGTTGCCTCTGGCTGAATGGTGGTATAACACTTCCTTCCATACAACAACAAAAATGACCCCATTTTATGGCACTTTATGGGTATCAACCACCATCCATCACATCATATTTAAGAGAAAATTCTAAGGTTCAAGCAGTGGAACATCACATAGAACATCAAAAACAAGTCCTCCAACTCTTAAAGGATAACCTCGTGTTGGCACAGAATAGAATGAAACAACAGGCAGATCAACATCGCAGCGAAATAAGTTTTGATGTAGGTGATTGGGTATTCCAACGGCTACAACCATATAAGCAAATGTCCCTCAAGCAAGCTAAGAAGGATAATAAATTATCACCAAAGTATTATGGTCCATACAAGGTGTTGCAAAAGATTGGTACTATGGCATCAAATTGGAGCTTCCTGCAGCTTCTAGATTGCACCCAGTTTTCCATGTTTCATGTTTAAAGAAGGTTATAGGCGACAAGCTCCCAGTTCAAACAATATTGCCAGAACTTGACGAGGAAGGAAAAATTGTATTGGAAACGGAAGCAATCACAGAAACAAGAATTCGACAGCTGTGAAATTGATCAATTTCGGAGTATCTCATCCAGTAGAAGAACTTATCCGCTGAAGATTCCACATGGGAGGATGAGAATTTTATACAAAAGTATCCAGAACTACTTAAGCATTGAGGATAACACTTTTTTGAAGGAAAGGGGCATGTTAGGTCCCTATAATACTAGTGATTACTCCATTACTATTGTAATTGTATCCCTTATTAATATTGTTGTGCCCCTATTGTCCCCATATTGTTATTACTGTACCCCATAGAATCCCTCTATTGTTATTTTTTTGCCTTTATATTATTATTGTTTGGTCGGTTGGGTTATATTGTGAATCCTTAGACTCCTATATATAGAAAGGAGGTTTTTTCATTTGAATTATCAAAGAATCATTCATTTGTGTAATGTAAAGGAGGTTGCCCCCTCGAAGAGGCTAAATTCTAAGGCGTTGATCTATCTTTTCTATCTTTTTGTGAGTTGGTTTCATAACAACAAGAGGCAGTTTGAGGGACAAGAAAAGCTTCATGAGGAACCTATAATCCCTCTTACCATCTTCAAACATACTTGCCATCATTTCCAAGCCTGCATCACACTCTAAGCATCATTATTATTTTTTTCCTTTCCAAGAAAAAACATAGAAAAACAGTTTTTCAGTTTTGAAAAAAAAAACAAAAATAAAAGGAGTAAAAACACCATTAACTTTACCTGAAGCTTACCTACTATCCCTCCATCATTCATCTCTACCTCTAGCATCATTCTCGAGCTCAAAGCATAGGGAAATAGCTAAAGTATCAAGAGGAGAAGCAACTACAGGAGCTCCTGTAGGAATTCCTATAGCAGCTGATCCCATAGAAGTCCAACACTAACAGCAAGGGACAACTCATCTGAAGGTTGAAAAGGCACATGCAGCTCAGCTCCAACAAAATAAGAACTTGCAAAAACACACAACAACACATTAGAAATCAGAGATAACATGCATGAGGGAAAATTAAGGCATGCAGCAAATAAATCTGCAACACCTCATAGTCGATGGTAGAAAATACACTTAGATTACAAGTAAGTAGCTAAGTCATTCCTGTATCTGCATTTGTGTAATTAGGAATCATACGAAGGCAACGATATGTTTGAAATCAAAAGAGGAAAAGTTGGCAAGTTAACTTAGCCACCTTCATTTAGTTGACTCCAGTTAACTGAGATATCACCCACATGTGCGCACAATCAACTTAAGCAAAAGATGCAAAGGACAGGTAGTGGGAAGAAGAGTTAAATATGATATAGTAATGAGGGGATGATTATGAGGGGGGTCATGATGACCAAGTAGGAGGGGACCAACGGTCCTAATCTGGGCAATGTACACCTTGCCAGCTCAGCACTCATAACCAAAAACAACCATAAAAGGTAATGAGCACTTCTCCCCATGCATTCTCACAACCTTTTCTTCAGTTCTCCTCATAACTCAGCCACACAATAGTCTTCTTCTACCCCCATAGCCTCGTATCCACCATCCTCCATCGATTTCCTCCATATTTTTTCTCTCGACATTTTCTACAAGAGCACCTACAAGAGATCTATAGGAGGGACAACGGGCATCTACAGGAGGGGAAGTGAGTCATTTTGAAGGGAGGAAATGTGATTTTTGGCATGAATTTCAGTCTAAAGAGGTAGGGTTCATGAATGTCCTCTGTTGAATATCAAAAATTTAAATATTTGGTCTCAAATTGAAGATAAAATGAGTCTTGAAGAGGGTAGAAATACATATAAAAAAATTCTATTTTAAAAGGAAAAAAACTTAGACCCTCTATTTTTCTATTTCACTCAAAATTATTTGTCTCCGCCTCCATATTTGTTTTTTCAAAAGAAGTACAGGCAGTATGATAGGGGGGTTTATGAGAAAATAACCCACTAACTCCACTAGACTCCATGCACATCCTCAAGTGGTGGAAATATTTATAAGGGAAAACTAGATGAATTTCTCTAAGAAGTTTAGAGGGTTTGATGATGAAATTGCCCATGAATTTTCTCTCTCTCAAGTCCCTCACACCAAAACTCATGCCACTATAACAATTAGAGGCCTTTCCATTGAAATAACCCTGAATTAATCAGTAGGGTCACTACCCTTACTCTTGGGCTGCCTTGGAGTAAAGATGAAAAATCAATTGGCCAGGCTGCCCAGAGGAAATTTCTCCAAGATAATGAAACCCCTGTTGAAGACAAAAAAGGAATTAGGAGGGCTAGTGTACCACATCCCTGGGATGAGGTTAGCTACTAAGTGATCAAATACATTTCTTGTGAGGGGAGGAATAACATTGTTTATGGATATCATTTCAGAATCCTTCAAGAATTGAGATATGGCATGGACACCCCAACACATTAAAACCTCATTATCCCTTACTTTATCCTCCAGCTCCTCATTGACTCCAGCACCAAGGTACAAGAAGGAAATTCGTAGCAGATACCTCACCATGGCCTAATCAAGATCCTAGTAGAAGAAGCCCTCCATACCCTTACAATCCCTATAGCATGGGAAGTTTTCTGAAATATGACAACTGAGGATGACATCAAGGCATTAAACTATGATGTCACTCCTACTGTAAGTGAGGAGGGAGAACAGCAAGGAGGAGAAGATGAAGCCAATGGTGACATAGTAGAACAAGAGAGGAAGGAGGAAAGAAAATAAATAGAGGAGGGGAGAGTTGAAGAGACAGAAAAAGAGGTAGAAAAGGAGAAAGAGCAGGAGGGGGAAAAAGAGACAGAAGAGGGAGAAAAGGAGGCAGAGAGGGTAGAGCAAAGAGAAGATTCCCCTGTAACTTTCGAAAGATAAGCAGCAGCTACCCTCATTTCCCTTAGTACACTAGTCAAGCAGAAGTAGAAGAGGAAGAAAAACCTCCATATATTTCAGGGCAAGGAAGAGTACTAGAATTAAAACATGCAAACCTTGGCCCTCATCAAAGACTCCCATTAGAATTGAAAATTCACCATCTGCCAAGGTGAAATAATATCCTTCCAAGACACCCATAACTTATGAAAGGAGGACTACAAGATCCTCTACATGGAAGGGAAAGGCAATTCTACAGGACCCCAAACCAGGCATATAGGAGGCTAAAATTGTCCTACAGGAGACACTGTCCAAAGTATAGGAGACACAAAAACTTGAATAAAATATAGGAGGACAACCAGAGCTGAGAGAGGAAGCATAAGAGCTACAAGAACCTGACCCCCAGCCTAATCTTGACTCCTATTATAGACTGCTTGAGGGAGGTAAGAGAATACCACAGAAATTTGCAATTCCACTGTTTTCGAATTGGAAAAAGAGAGAGTGAGAACGCATAGGTGGATGCAGATAGCCAAGTTCAAAGGAGTTGAAGATATTAGCCACATGGAAGACAAAATCAAGGAAATGGGCAGGGAATTGAGTGCTCTCGAAGATAGAGAAGCGATTACAAAAAGCCACCTTGAGAAGGAGAATGAATTACTAAGGAGGCAGCTATAGGGGAAAGAGACCCATTTGGCATACATGGCCAGCTTATCCATAGAAGCATTACAATGCAGAACACCAGCCAAACCTTATGGCCTTTATCTGAAGGATCAATGGCTTCAATTCCAAAAAAAATTACGACAAAGAGGCATAATATCTTTCCAAGACTATATGCAGTTCATGGATTTGTGTGACAAAAGCACCTCCGAGGACAAAGCAAATATGGCAGAGTTCTATCTACACAACATGGCCTTCACAAACCTGAATGTGTGGGGCCCCAATGCCAAGCTAGGGGATCTACAATTAATGGCCATGGCATCATGGATGAACCATGAAGAATTGAGGGTAGCAGAAATGAAAAGATTGTTAATAAAAGAGCAAAATGAACCATTGATGATAAGAGTTGAGCCATCATATCCTATGGCACTCATCATCACACACAACCTGCTTGCCAATGACCCTCAGATTGCCCCTAAATACCTAGCCAATTAGGAACAAGCCATTGCACACTTTGAAGATATTTGTAGGTTACTTGGGGATGACTATGTGCATGCATGCATGAGAAGATGGAACACCCTACCCTACAACTTGCAAATGAGAGAATACCATTCCCCCATGAGGCTGAAGGAGGCATTAAAAAGAGTACCAATGTACAAGTGCTCCATGCAAAGGCTGAAGGTCAACTGGATTGGCCTCAAAATGAGTCCTTCACTCATATTAGGCATGATGGAAGGAAGAAGAGAAGAAGAAGAGAAGGAGCAGTGGAAGGACATAGACAAAAAGGCAGGATTTTATGGAGAACATGAGCAGACCACATCAGAAGCCTGGAATGCTAAGGAGGCCACCAAGGCCATAAAACACCAAGAGATCGACTACATTACTCAGAGGATGAGCAACACCTTCAGTAGGGGGGTGATGATGAGCCTCATAAATGGGTAATTATATGGGCTCATTTTACCTCATAACCTAGTCAAATAAACCATTCTCTTAACTTATTGTATGATTTTCTGATTATATTTATGCTTATAGAGTGAGTTGAGTTAGTTATTATGCCATGTGGTCTAACATGTATTTAATGCAGATTATTGATGGATTTCCATGTCAAAGTCAAGGACCTAGTGGTCAAACTGCAACAATAACTCGATGTAGACAGATGAGAGGACTTATCAAGGAGATTACCAATGGTGGAGCAGTTCAACTTGTGAAATTTAATGGAGATGCATTTTTGGGAAAGGTAAATGGTAGCTAATTTAAGCCATACACAGGGGATCCAACCAGATGACCATATGATGGTAGCAGAGTCTTAGCGCTCCAGGCAGCTCCAAGGAGGTGCGGGACTACAAACTACACTGTACAGACTATAGAGTTGCATGATGAGGGGTCTACACAGAATAGAAGGGTTTCATGGTATCCACAGACACTCGAAGGGAGCTACACTATAGGACAAGAGAGCATGCAACATAGCTAGAAAGTGGCCATTACTGTCGTTGTTCATGATTTGACTGCTAGAAGATGTTTAAGAGGACTGGACGATTGACATTTAAGGAATTTAAGGTTGGAATCGAGTGTGAAATATTTGGAAAACTACAGCCAATCTTGCATTTATGAATGGATTTTGGGGGGAATGAATGAATTTGAATTCAAAATTGCCTATAAATTATAGATGGTTATCCAGCAAGAAACACTTTGTAGTTTGAGAATTTCTGAGCTTTGATGTCTATTGCATGAGCTCATTGAGAATTTTCTTACAAGCCCTCTATCTGAATATGATCATAACTTCATTAACAATGTCATGTATACACTAGTTGAGACCACTACTACTAGGGGAGTTATTGCCTCTAAGGGGGTTGCCCCTGAGGTCGTGAGTATGGAGGTTCTCATAATAATGCCTAAGGTGCCTAGGTTGCCTAGGCCAAAGCCTACGCCACCGAGAGAGGCTCCCAAGCTGAAGAAGGATAAACGAAAGAAGACACTACCAGTGCATGAGTCACTAAGGAAACATGTAGCTACATAGGCACATTCGAAAGAAAGTCCAACTACATAGGAGAAGGGGAAAGTAGTTGACCTAGAGGCTGAGCAGGGCATAGAGGATATTGACATTATGGGGGTGGACCCTATTTCAAAACTACTGGAGTATATCCCTCCATGCCAGGGCAAGATGAAGGTCCCAAAGGACCTTGATGAGGGATAGTTCCTCCTGAGCACACCCTTTCTACCAGAAAACATAAGGTTTGAAGGTCTGTGCTTGATGCGCATCGCACATCTGAAGCTTAAAGATTGGGATTTGGGGACATTGAGTAGTTCACCCACTTGGATACTGATACCTTCATGAGGCAAGTGTTATACAAGGAGTTTGGTGTCACCACGCAGGAGCTAGTGGAATGGTCTCACAAGGTAAACAAGGCAGGGTTGTTGAACCTGGTATGGGTGCCTCACTATCACCGTGCCCCTATAAATTCGACAGTCATCAAGCAGTTTTTGTGTGCCTTGTGCATGACGTGTGCTTGTGGTTGAGTGAGCTGATACTAACCACTGATATGTTGATCCATCGGATCACACTATTACCTCACTTTGGACTGAATCCCGCAAATTCATTGGTGGAAAGATGGATGAGCGCGACCTCACCGAAAAGATGAAGGACAAGTTAAAACTTGCCAAGAAAGCATGTAGGTATTCTATTTCCAGTATTACTGAACCCGCTGTGAAGGTGGCCACCCAAATTTTGGTTGGCAAAGTGATGAGAAAGTGTTACATAGATGAGGTGCTGGCACCAGTGGTTTCATTAGTGACTCAATGTGCAGAGGGTGTACAATTTAATTGGGTGTGGTACCTGTGCATCGAGTTCCTCGCGAATTGCAGAGTTGCATAGGACCAAAGAAAGACTTTCCATTATTCATGGCTATTACTATCAATCTTACTGGTCATGTGGGATTTGTCAAAAGATAGCCAATTTCCTCCAGTCGAGATAGATTTACCAAAAGCAACCAATTGTTCTTCCCTATGGACCACAAAGGACGTTGCGTGGGTTTGTGAAAGAAAAATATTTTGGTTGTTGATGGAGGAAAGCATCCGTGTAGCCATCAACTGAAAGTTGGGGTTGTCACCAACTGTTTTTGAGCAATTATCTGTCTATGCAAAGTTCAAAGCAGACTTCCACTGTGTGTACATCCATGTGCTGAAGGATCTAGATTAGAAGTGGTAGGATCTTCCCTACTTGGCTACGGATGATGCCATTGTCGATGTCCTCAAGCGATGGCCAGCAGATTGGCACACACAGTTGGATTTGGCCACTGAGACTATCAACTCCATGGAAAAGAAGAAAAAGGAAGTGGCCCAACTAAAGATTCAGTAATTGCCTCAAAAGAGGAATAAGGAGAATGAGGAGAAGGCCCACACAGAAGCAGAGTGCACTACCAAGGAGAAAGCGAAAGAGCTCAGATCTGATAGAATTCATAAACTACCTTCACCTTAAATGTAGGATGAAGAAGATCTGGAGATCACTCCTTTCTACGTAAAGAGACATCGAGAACAGGAGAAGGAAGGGCAACGAAAGAATACTAAAGCTTTCAAATCATCACTAGATCCAATCACCTTGACGGAGGGTGACTTGGACAATAGTGGTGACAAGATAAGGGACACAACTGCAAAACTACTACAATAGGTTGAGTAGTAGCAAAAGCAAGCACTAGTTTCCATACATACGGTCTATGTGCGCTGCAAATCCAAACAACTAGACTTGAGGCAGAGCAGCACAACATCAACTAGTTTGGCATCAGAGACCACCCAAGTGGTAGAGTTGGTCTGATCCTTGGATCTCTGGGTAGTCGCACTACCTAATGGTGCTCTGAGTGTGGAAGTAGAGGCTGACAAGGCTACTGTCAGTGCTTTGAGGAATGTTTGCCTCAAATTGGCCTTGCTCCCCAGTTAATTCCTCCACACACTGCAAGCTGGTGTGATTACAGAGATCAAGGACTGGGAGTAGCACGCGCTTAGCATGATCAGTGAGCAGAAAGTAAAAAATGAAGAGATGTTCATTAAGAAGACAACAACACTAGAAGCATGGAAGAAGGTTCAGGAGAAGAATGAGCGAACTGTAGCCGTGGTAGCTGAAGAATGTAGAACCGTTCCAGAACTGCACATACCCAAAGAACTGTCATTGGAGGCCAAGATCCGAAATTTGGTTGTAGGTGTGTGTGATGTAAGGATAGAGATGGCCAAGGTTCAGTTTGAATTGAAAATTAAAATCAAAGAGCTTGAGTTGAAGTCACAGCCTTCAAATCCACTAGAGATCAGATAACAATGTGAGGTAGTTGTCAAGGATGTAGTCGCAATAGTACATGTCATGGTGGCAGATTGCACCACGCTCTTTGAGCAGTTTATGGAGGTTGTTACAAATATGCAGGAAGATTCTAACCTACAGAAGTTGAATACAGAGTCCCGAGAATTGTAGCAGCCATATGACGAAACAAGAGCAACGATGTGCACTATCACTATTTCATAGCGATTGGCTAAGATGCATGAGGCAAAGTAGTTTATCGAAAAGGTGGAGGGAGCATAATAGAAAGAGGCAGTCCTCAATGCCATATTGGGGGCTTGACTAGACAAGGCCTATGTTATCTCTACCTCCATTGAAGAGAAGATGGTCGGCCTATAAAGGACACAACAAAAGGTAAAGGAAGACATCACAGGACTAGCAATAAAGCAGTTGCTGGAGAAAATCAAGCTGGCAGCCATGCAGAGCACGACTGAGGCAGTCATCCTGAAAGTCGAGCTAGGAGGTCTTCATAATAATATATCTGCACCAGCAGAGTGACTCAAGGGCGAGTCACAATATTTGTGTTGGGGGCCTGTTGGAACAGGGTCCCATGCGGTCAATTTTGGGGCAAGCATCATAAAGGGATTTTCCCTTCTTTAATGTAAGTTGTGTTGGCTTTAGTTCACCTACCCATGGTTTGTGGACCATGGGATTGTATAAAAAGGAGAGTCTTAGAGAGTCTAAGTTAAGTTAAGTTCATGGATGGATGTAATGGGTCATTAAGAAGTGAAGAGAAAAGATTCTTAGAGTAGAAGAGAGGCTCTGTAGTTATGTGCACAGAGGCCTAGAGTAGAGTCTGTAGCTGAGTGTGCCGACCCTTGTAGCTGAGTGCGCAGGGTAGTTTTGACTCTATAAGGAGAACTAAAGTATCAATAAAGAGACTATTTTGGAAATATTTGTGTTGTGCCTATTTACTTTTGTTATGAATGAATGTGACTATGTTAGGATGAATATTGGGTTTATGATTTAACACTTATTGATATGTGATTCTACATAATTTGCATTGTTATATGAAAGAAAGTTATAATATTTGTTTACACAAATAATATCTTAATGCATGTTAAATATATCACATAATTAAGCTGATATGGGTAAGTACAAAGATAGGAACGACTACAGAAACAAGTGAGTAACTAATTGACCTGTTTAGGGTCCACGAAAGACATTCATAGACCTTCACAAAGGTCTAGAGGCTGGTTAGAGGTAGTTATATAAATAAGCCTTAAGGGCATATCAATCTACACAAAGGCAGATAAAGGGTATACAAAGAACATCACAACCATCTCTGAGTGCAGAAATTTGGTTCCAAAACCCCCCCATACTGCTGCAAGTGAGACTGCAGTCTCCGCTCCGTGGGTTGATTATGAAAGGGCTAGTAGTGTAGGGATTTGTTTGGAAAACCTAGCTCTGAACCTGGGTTAGGACCCACTAATTCAACACCATTTCTTTGCTTCAGTTCAAGAATAACCTTAATTAGAACCTACTCCTGTTGTGAAAGCATCTGGTGAGGGGGAAAAAGCCCAGAAAAAGGTAACTAAAGACAAGGAACCCCAACCAACTCCAGCTTCTCCTAAGTCATGAAATCTCACTCCTCCATGTGGTTTGTGTGATTTTCTTGTTCATGCCACCAATAATTGTCCTGAACTCCCTCATATCAAGAATGTGGTCTCTAATACTTTCCCAACTATGTGTTTTGTGTGATAATTATGGCCATTATTCTCATCGATGTCCCTGTCTTGACAATTTTCATGATGCACTTCAAGTGCTTCATGAATTAGAGGCTTCTCATAGTGACTCCACCTCTCCTCTACTTGTGAGTTATAATACCACTCCTATGCCAGAGTAGGCGGTCTCTTGATTACCCATTGTGATCCCTCACCCTGATGTTGAGATGAAGGATAGTTCTACTCCTATTCTCTACTTGTCATCATTCACGAGATTAATATTTGGAATCTCTAGACATCTCCTATTGTGATTTTGTTGAACCTTCTTCAAAAAACTTTGGTCTCAACATCGGTAGATGTGACATCTACTAGTCATTAGTCTCCCAACATAGACGATGTGTATGTGAACCTTGTCTCACATGAATATGACTCAAATAGCTCCTCTTCATCATGTGGTCTCGCTCCTTCTAGTCCTCCCATCTGTCATTCTAATGAAGAAATCATGGAAGCCAAGACCACCCCTAATTGTCCTTGGGATGGTATGCACCAATGTGTGTACTTCCTTCTACAAAAAAACATCAAACAATATGCAATGGTGTCCAAAATTATCCTCACCAATTTGAAAACCCAGAAATCCCCCCCCCCCCCCCCCTTACATGTGATGATTGGAAATTTCTTCGACATCAAGACCCTCACTGTCTCCTCATCAGTGGCAACATTTGTTGTCAAGGTGTTGACATTATCCTTTGTTGTTGTATAACACATTCATTGTCTTCTTACATATTTCAAATGGATCCAACATCCACACCTCATATCGGTTATGCTGATGGTGCAAGTCACTTCTCCAAGAATCTAGCCTTAACATATTGGGCCATTTTCACCCCCTTTCATTCATTAGTCCACTCCAATGTCATCTGCATTGGATCTCCACCAATAAATATGTTGAATATGATGCTATGATAGGTTTGTTAGTTGATGCCCTTAACTGCCATATCCTTCACATTTATGTTTGTCTTGATTCCATGCTACTTGTCATGAAAATAACATTCTAGATTGGCATTTATCACATGCATATACAAGAAGACACACATAGCATAATAAAATGGCAAACCACAATCATCATAAAAAGATGCATAACCATATGATGTATCATAATATTCAACATATAGTGTTTTGAGTCCACTACTCTAAATACATCCAACATGCCCATTTTCATGTTCTAACAAAACGAAAATGGGGACCCACATGTCCCTATGCCTAACCACTATCATCTTGAGGCTCTTGAGCCAATGCCTCCATCCCACTAGCCCATAGGTCTTGAACTCCCTAACCCACCATATAAATGTGCCTCATGATACCTCGCCACTATGAGGGAAGACTACTGCACTCATTTATATATTGATATTCTTACTCATGCCACCCACACTCTATCACCCTGGTCTATAGTGTTACCACTCCTTGATGTCCTAAGGCTGAGAAAGGAGACTAACAGAGGTAACTAAAAACCACTTAGGATTTGGCAGATAGCCCTACCAAATCAAAGATGACTCTCTCTATGATCTCATAACCAATGAATCACTGGAGAAGGAATATATTTTAGGCAAGGTATGTTTAACTCTAGTGTTTTAAAATTTTATGGTTTTGTTAGATTAGGAGTAGGGGTCGGGGAACTAGGTTAGGTTTCAAAAGATTCAGTTGCAAGGGATATAGAGGAGAAAGGTAGGTATGTTTTAGTGACACTTTGATTTTTTTTGATGTAATGTAGGTTTGAAAAAGAAAATTTTCAAAATGAGCATGAATATCATGTATTCATTTATTAGAAGATAAATAACATCAACATGAAATTCCTAAAAGAATAAAGCTTAAGCTTAAGAGTTCTGTTTAAAAACTCATAGGAAGATCACTGAAATAAAACATATCTAAATAAGGATAAATAATCATTAATTTAAGTGATTTTTAGAAGAAAAACAATGTCACAAAATCATACCACAAGAATTCCTACGTAATAGTTGCAACTAGCATGTTAATTTCTCGTAAAAATATGATGAATACAAGATCCAAAGCCTTTTACTCTCTAATGTCCAAATCTTCCCTTGAGTTTTATTTGGATAGATATATACCAAAACAACCTTTTCCCCCTCTCAAGGGTCGAATCCCCCATGATAGGAACATTTTACATGATTATCCCTAACCAAACCTAAACCTAGGGAAGTTAAAAACAAACTCCCTAATTAGACCAACTGATTCATTTTGACTTTACAAACATAAGTAAGCATGAATCTACATGAAATTTACATTGTCCACCTCATTTACATTTAATTACATCACATGATTACCATGGAGGAGTAATTTGACCAACATCTTTGACTTCGACTGGAGAAAATATGAATTCATGTCTTTCATGGAAATGCAGTGCCATCTGGGAAAAGTGGAGCACCCACTTGGAGAACAATTTTGAGTGACTTCCATTGTTTCAAACTCTAATCTGAAGGTAGCATTGGAAATATTAGTATGTCTAGTTTTCCATATTGTCCTTAAGCATGAAAAATGGCCTCTCTAAGGATGAGAAAAATGGATTCTCCGAAGGTCACTCTAAAAGCGCAGTGCGAGGGTGAAAAGAATGGCAAAAAGTGTTTTTTTTGGCATGTTTTTGGCATTTTTATTCTAACCAGAAGGCTAACATGTCACACAAACTACATTGATGACATCTGCAAGTCACAAGATATCTAACTATATAGACATTTTGTGATTTGTAGGCCTCTGAGAAAAGTGTAGTCCTAGGGCACTGTGCTTTTGGTTGACTGGAATTTCTTGTTATAGAAAAAAGTAACAAAATTTCAAAAGTTTCAAAATTTTCTTCAAAAATGGTCCTCACTTGCTCCTTTAATTTGGAAAATGATATGCTAGGAAATGAGTGAGGCGTCAACCAAGAAATCAAGGTTATCACTCTTCCTTAGCTTAATTAGAGTTTTCCTCCATTTCCTTTTCATGTTTTTGACCTTGATTTGACCTATCCAGTGCCGAGTATAGCAATGCCTTGCCATTTGCCTCTCTAAGTTGGTGTTCCTATTTTCCTTCTTCATGAGAATTTCCAAATGATCATTAGCGGTGTCAAGCAAATACTCCTTGTCTTCTTCAAAATATGATTCAAATGATTTTCCAATGCCTTGTTGACCTAATGAAGAAGCTGATTCACTCCCTTGCCCTTCTTGTCTCTGTAAACCTATGGTCTTTGGCCTTCTAAGCTTGACTGGAAACTCTATGTATTCAATCTATTATAGATCAATCACTGCATTTCTTTTGTCATGTTTTTCCACCACATTAGTTTTAGTTTTGTTGAGCAAGATATGACTTACCTTTAGTTTCCAGTTTTCCTACAATAGGAATGCAATCATATAGTTGGCCTTTGCCAATTCATCCTCTAGCACTCTAATTTATGCCTCTTTCTCTTTGACGATTTTCTCCTATTAATTTTTCTCCTCATGCATTGCTAGATCTTCCATATAGATGTCAAAGTCTACTTGTTCTTCCTCTTGCAAAGGTGCCTCATGGTGATGTGTTGATGTCCCTTTCTCAACTAAAGTAGGCTTGGTCCTTTCCACACTATTAGGTGCAAACAAAAGCCTCTTTCCTCTAGTATATGTCTTATTCACCTCAGCCCTAGATGTTCTTGTTACAAGTCTTTTTATAGAACCCACTTCTTGGGGTCTTGGTGATGCCAAAGGTGTAGATTGATTGCTAGATTGAGTTGGAGTAGGCAAAAGAGAGGCTGACTGCATGAATTCCTCCTAAGACAAGTTGACCTATGTAAGTTGATGGAAGATAATGATATTTACCAAGCCATGATGGAACAATATTGCTTGATGGTATTACCCTTTACTATGTACCTTTTTTGCCATTTTGACCAAGATTTTGTAGAGTTAGTGAGGTAGGTTAAGAGGTTTAAAACCTGTGAAATGCAACAATAATCTAACGTGGTATTGATATATACTTGAAAAAATACCATCACATTTGAAGTATTTCATGATCATATTCATGAGAGGGGAATACTTATCAAGCAAGTGTCTAAAAGTTAAAATATTCTTTGGAGCAGCTTTGTAAGGAGGCTTCAAAAACATTTTATAATTTTCAATGTATGGGTCTCTCCTTTTGAACCAAACCTCTCCATGATTCGGGAGCCTAGTTTCTAAAGCAATGGCCTCTACTGAAATGGTAAAAATGACCCATGCAGTAGTTTCCTTATCCCTCCTTAGACTGGTGAAAAAGGTGCTTGTTAATTTATCACTAAAAACTATTTCTTCAATATTTTGGTAGAAAACAAGGCAACCTGCATCTTCTAATGACTTCTTGACAAATGGTGAAGCCATGATATCCTATACTTTGGTGAGTTCATACCTGATAATATGACATCCTTTATGATTCCTCTGATCAGTGGTTGTATTCTCTAGATCCATTGTAAAACCCTAGCTCACTAGGAACATCAATTAGGGTTTAGTGTTAGCAAAACAGGGGATTTGAGGAAGTTTTGTGAATGGAGGGAGATAAAGGGGTTAGAGAGTGTCTAAATTCTTAGGGAAATTTTAGGGGGTAGGGAGAGATGTTAGGGAGTGTAAGGAGGTGAAAATTTGGGAAATTAGTGATGGGAATGGGTATAGAAATGAAAAACATTGTCATAGCCTAGGAAAGTGTAGTGTGGGCTAGTGTTTGTAGGGAAATGAAGGAAATGAGTGAGGGGAAGTTTTGAGGAAGGTGTATTTAGGGAGAGGGAGGGTGTTTGAGCATTATATTTAGTATTTTTCATAGAAAATGAATTAAAACCACTATGAGACCAAAAGCACAGGAAAACCCTAGGAGAGGGTGATTTTCTAAGCTTTCAAGAATGAAATGAAGGAAAAGAAAGGTAAAGGAGGGGAAAAGCAATCCAACTTACATGTTAATGATGTGCTGGAACAAGTGTGATAAAGAAAACCCCTTGAGAGGGATTTTTCTCCCTTGAGAAAAACAAAGCAATTTGAAGAAAAGCACAGTGCGACTGACAAAAGCGTAGCGAGAGAGGAAATTTAGCACTTTGTTGGCAAGAAATTTATTTTTAGAGGGTGGAAATGCTCCTTTCTAGTGGAGTGATTTATTATTAGAGTAGAATGAGCAAATGGTTTCCTCCATTGGTTTTCTTATAGGTTGGGGGTTCAATTTTCTCTTAGGTTGTGATGTGACCCCACTTTGTCTTTTCATAAAATGATATGAAATACTAGTATACTTCAACTTAAAACCTTATTATACATAATTATATCTTAATAAAGATCAAAATTCACTTTAGGTATCATTATAGAACACCTTTAGCTATTACTACTCCTACAATGATGATCTAGATGATATCATGACTCGTTTTTTACCTTTTTTGATGACTTAATCTATTGATGACATTTAATGGAGTATGAAACTCATGATTTGGACCTTGAAACATGACTAAACATGAGATGATGAATGAGATGGTGATAAAGACACTTCATTGACCTATTCCAAGGAATTATGACATGAAAATAATGGAAATTTATGACCTTGAATATGGAGGGAGTAGTAATGACCTAGACACTGACCAATGATAATTTGACAACAAAGACATGTCAAATTTTATTTTAAAATATAAAAATTTGAGCTAAGACCGTATCAACCAAATGGAAAGAGTACATTTTATCACTGGTGACTCAAAGACACTAACATCGGCTGCAACTGGGGATGGAAACTTCTTTAGGAGGTTTCAAGAACACCATAGACCAGGTAACCTCATCCATTGGTTGATGGAGTCAAAATAAAACACTTGACACTCAAAAGACTGAGTCCCAGGGAAAATTTTAAGAACCCCCCCTAAATTTACATGTACAATAAATGGGCGAATCTCCATGGTATATAGGAAAAATGGAAGGCGATTTTATCAATAATATGATATGTATATATAATTTTTTGGCGAATCTCTCACCAGGCATGGCGAATATTTTACTCAATTATAAAATCTTGTGCTTATTAAATACACAAATGAAATCATTGCATTTCTTTAAAATATCTTTTGAAATCAAAATTACTGAAATTACATATTGATAATTTTGAAATCAAAATTACAGAAATTACATATCAATAATCTAGTGAGTATAAGATAAAATTCACTCGTGCCATTCACAAAAATCATGAGAAAAAACCTAATACTATATATAAAACCAAGAAAAATTCAAATTCATCACTTCTAGGAACCTCACAACCACCATGCCAATACACAAGTATGTTCCTATTTGCAATTAGAAAAATTACCCAAATTACAATCTGTTTACTCCACTTCTAGGGACCTCGTAACCAGCCGGCCAATACACAAGTGTATTCCCGTTTGCAATTAGAAAAATTACCCAAATTACAATCAAATTACAAATTTTTTCTCCACTTCTAGGGACCTCGTAACCACCCTGCCAATACACAAGTATGTTCCCGTTTGCAATTAGAAAAATTACCCAAATTACAATCTGTTTACTCCAGCATATGTTGGAAAGTTATAGAAGGATGACTAGTGCAATCAATCCATTCCTTTTAGCCCTGGATTTGTTTCAGTTTAAAACAGAAGTATACAAATATACTTGTCCAATGTCTATGCTTTAACCATTCACCTTAAGATGTTTTTACAATATAATTTCCTAAGTCTATTTAATATCTTCATTATCATAAAAACCAACCTATATCCATCTTAACTCCACATCTACCACTCTTAGGGGGATGAAATCTATTTATCCCTCTGAGCACTTGGTAGACCGAGAATTAAGATGGATCTAAGATAGAATTTCCCCTTTAAATAGTCTATGCTCACATGAATACCATGGGTCAATACCATGGGTTATCATAAACGTGGACCTTAAAAATTACTATTAGTAATTTATAAAAATTAATAAAATTAATAGTTGATTTTTATTTTATTTTTATTTTAACCAAGCTAAAATGTTTAACATACATTAAATTACAACATCCATTTTTACTCTTGATCGGATCAAATATTTGTTCACTCTATGCTAGTTTGCATATCACGATATTTGATACCTCTCGGGGGTTAGTAGATCGAGAGTAAAGATGGATGTATTCTGTTTTAATTCCCCCATTTAAATAGGCTACATTCAAAGTGAATACCATGGGTCAATACCATGTGCCATTTTGGTGAATACCATGGGTCAATACCATGTGCCATTTTTATTTTTATTAATACTAATATTAGGGTTAATAATGTTTTTTTGCATCGTATTAATATAAAAAGATAAAAAAAAATGTTTTATTTGTTTACCATAGCTCTCGTTTATTTATATTTTTATTAATTTACCATACGACTTATGGAGTAAATATAAAAAAATGTTTTATTTGTTTACCATACCTCTCGCGTATTTATATTTTTATTAATATACCATACCTCTTTTACAAATATGGTATTTGGCCCATAGGATTCACTTAAATAAAACCTCTTTCTTGAGCCTTCATAAATAGAACGAGGGTTATGGACTAAATATAAAAAGAGGTTTTATTATTTACTATTCGTCTAGTTTATTTATATTTTTATTTATTTACCATACCTTTTGAGTAAGTATAAAAAGACGTTTTATTTATTTACCATACCTCCACTTTACTTATATTTTTATTTGTTTACACCCTTGCATGTATATAAGTTGACTTATGGAGTAAATATAAAAAATGTTTTATTTATTTACCATACTTCTCATTTATTTATATTTTTATTAATTTACAATACCTCTTTTATAAATATGGTATTTGGCCCATAGGATTCACTTAAATAAAACCTATTCTTGGAAATGGGCGAATGGAAGGTTGTAACTCCTAATTTCAAGGGCTAAATTTACCTTTTTTACCCTCTCCCTTAAAATAAGGTGGGCTACTTGAGGTGATTTGTAAAAATGTACTATGATACAAAATATTTGCCCACTAAAAATTTAAAACCCCTTAATTTTGCCAAAGGGCGAACATTCGCCCCTAAAATCACCCCTAAGACTGACTGAATAAACTAAAGAAAGACTGAAACTGACTTGACTTAAATGTGGCAGAATACCATCGAGATCTTAGGGAGTTCACCTCAGGCTTCCAACTATGATGATAAACACCCACCTGTTCAATATATATATATATATATATATATATATATATATAATATATATATATATATATATATATATATATATACAATCATGTGATTAGATCCCTCCAGTGTAAACCAATCCAACAAATGGCTACTTACTTGAATCTTGCTCATACTTTCCTTGAGCAGGCAGAAAAAATAAAATATAGGCAACTCAAAGTGACCACTAAACATGTGCTCATGATCCATAATTCAATAAAACTCATCTTCCCATACGGTTGCAACAAATTGGCAAAAGGGTATTTAATAATCTGGAACATTACCATATCTTGAAAGTCAGCAGAAATACAAGCACACTATTCGTTTTCTGAATTCGGAGGAAGATCATCATGCATAAGAGGCTCTAAATCAACCTCTTCTCTTTCACTACTTTCTTAAAACTCATGATGGCCAAATTGAAGTCTAAAATCCTCAAAATCTAAAGCTAGATGTATGAGTGTGTCTTCGTGTGAAATTGGATTGAGAGTTTCTATAGCAACAAACTCATCAAATAATTGGAAAAGATTACCTTTAATGTACTCGTCCACAACTGGCACAACAAGATGCAATTATAGATCACATACTGTTTTAATCCCGTCGTCTTGGGCTGCATTCTCATGTTGTTTTTGCACATTACATTCAAACTCAATGAATGAATGACGACTCTTAGGTATCTTAATGCAAATGAACTCAGAATTAGGATCTTTATCAAGGAAAAAAGGGCAGCTGAAATGGGCATTATCATATGTATATTGTGCATCAAGGCTACTAAATTCTAGTAGTTCTCCCTCATGATCACAAGATTGTTGTGAATTGTAATCAACTACAAAAGATGGAAGATGACTATCATCATTGAGATCTTTCTTAGTTTCGCTTTCATCCAAGGGAGAAGACATATGTTCTTCTTGGTGATGGAAAGGGTTCTCATACAAATCCTCTAGGATATCTTCATCCATGAACTCTTCATCACCATGAGAATTTTCTAGATTTTGAATGAAAACCTAAAAATGTTCACAACAATCCTTAACCAATGAAAAAGAAGGATGAGACTCTCTATATTTTTCAAGAAATGTTGAATGAAAATCTTTAAGAGAATAAATACTAGAAGATGGAATACCTTCATACGAAGATCGTGCTTTTCCTTCTAAGGTTACCATGAACATCTCCATCATACAATCTTCAAGAATTTGAGACCTCAACTTGCATGCATGCATGTGAAATTTAATGAGATCTAGAGAAACATCATCTCCTTTTTCATCTTTGAACTTTAGAAAATAAGTCTACCAATCTACACAAGGCATGTGGTTTGGAAAACTTGGAATGTGATCTTGTTTTAAAGAATCATACCTTCTGGATATAAAGCTCATCTCGATTTTTGTATCTTGTTGCCAGTGGAGTCTTTGGATCAAGTTGGAGTCGCCAGGTGAATGGTTCAACCTTCATATGTGGCTGGCCATTTTCCACCATTAGAAAATCAGATCTAAACTTTGATCATCTCTCTGGGGAAGATTTGACACTTCGTTCCCTAATATGGGTAGCACTCCTCAGTGTCCCAAGGATGAGAAAGCAGACCGATGGAAGTAACTTCAAACCACTTAGTATTTGGTATCTATCCCTACCAAATGAGACATGGCTCTCTCTATGAACTCACAACCAATGAATGACTAGAGAAGGAAAACATTTTACGCTAGGTATGTTCAGCTCTAAGGTTCAAATTTTAGGGTTTTGCTGGATTAGGAGTAGAGGTAAGGGAACTAAGTTAGGTTTCAAAAGATTCAGTTGCAAGGGATATATAGGAGAAAGGTAGATATGTTTCAGTGACGCTTTGAGTTTTTTTGGTGTAGTGTAGGGTTGAAAAAGAAAAGGTTGAAAATTAGCATGAATATCATGAATTCATTTAACAGAAGATAGATAACATAAACATGAAATTCCTAACAAAATAGAGCTTAAGGTTAAGAATTCTGTTTAAAAACTCATAGGAAGATCACTGAAAGAAAAGATATGGAAACAAGGATAAATAATCAGTAATTTAAGAGATTTTCCAAAGAAAAAGAATGTCACAAAATCATACCACAAGAATTCCTAAATAATAGCCGCAACTGACCTGTTAATTTCTTGTAAAAAGATGATGAATACAATCTCCAAAGCCTTTTATTCTCTGATGTCCAACCCTTCCTTGAGTTTGATTTGGGTGGATTAGACCAAAACAAATCTTTCCCCCTCTCAGGGATCGAATCCCTCATGATAGGAACAATTTACATGATTATCTCTAACCAAACCTAAGCCAAGGGAAGTTAAAAATAAACTCCCTAATTAGACCAATTGATTCATTTTGACTTTACAAACATAAGTAAGCATGAATCTACATGAAAATTACATTGTCCACCTCATTTACATTTAGTTACATCACATGATTTCCCTGAAGGAGTAATTTGACCAAAATCTTTGACTCTGATTGGAGAAAATACAAATTCATGTCTTTCAGGGAAAAGCGTAGCGAATTTGGGGAAAGCACAACACCGTTTGGGAAAAGTGCAGCGCCAACTTGGAGAACATTTTTTAGTGAATTCTAGTGTTCCAAATTCTGATATAAAGGAATACTTGAAAATATTATGATGTCTAGTTGTCCATAGAGTCCTTAAGAATGCAAAATGGCCTCTCCAAGGCTGAGAAAAATGGATTTTCCCAAGGCCGCTCTAAAAGCGCAACACCGGGGTGAAAACAATGGCAGAAAGTGGTTTTTTGGCATGTTTTTGGCAATTTTCTTACAACCAGAAGGCTAACATGGCATAAAAAACTATATAGATGATAAGTATAGGTCACAAGCTATCTAGGTATATAAACATTTTGTGATTTGGAGGCCTCAGGGAAGGACACAGTGCCATGGCACTATGCTTTTGGTTGACTAGAATTTCTTGTTATGACCAAAAGTCACAAAATTTCAAAATTTTCAAATGTTTCTTCAAAAATGTTCCTGCATTTCTCCTCTAAGTTGGAAAATTATATGTTAGGAAATGAGTGAGGCATCAACCAACAAATCAAGGTTATCCCTCTTCCTTAGCTTAATTAGTGTTTTCCTTAATTTCCTTTTCAAACTTTTGACCCTAATTTGACTTATCGAGTGCCAAGTATAGTAATGCCTTCCCATGTGCCTCTGTAAATTGGTCTTCCTATTTTCCTGCTTTAGGAGCATTTCTAATTGATCATTAATGGTGTTCATCCAATACTCCTTGTTTTCTTCAAAATCTTCTTCAAATGATTTTCCAATGTCCTGCTGACCTAATGGAGGAGATGACTCACTCCCTTTCCCTTCTTGTATCTGTAAACCTCTAGTATTTGGCCTTCTAAACTGACCTGAAACTCTATGTCTTCAAACTATTCTAGATCAATAACTTCCTTTCGTCTATCATTTTCTTCCACCACATTAGTTTTAGGTTTGTTGAGTAAGAGATGTCTTACCTTTAGTTGCCTACTTTCCTGCTTTAGGAATGCAATCATATAGTTGGCCTTTGCCAAGTCATCCTTTAGCCATTTTATTTGTTCCTCTTTCTCTTTGATTATTTTCTCATGTGACTTTCCCCCTGATGCATTCCTAGATCTTCCATATAGGTGTCAAAATCTACCTGTTCTCTTGCAAAGGTGCCTCATGGTGATTTGTTGATGTCTCTTTCTCAACTAAAGTAGGCTTGACCCTTTCCACACTGCTAAGAGAAAACACAAGCCTATTTTCTTTGGTACATGTGTTAGTCACCTCAGCCTTTTATTTTCTTGTTACATGTCTTCCTGTAGAACCCACTTCTTATCGTCTTAATGATGCCAAAGGTGTAGACTGACTACTATATTGAGTTGGAGTAGGAAAAAGAGAGGTTGGCTGCATGAATTCCTCCCAGGGAAATTTAACCTATGTAAGCTAATGGTAGACAACAATTTTTACCAATCCATGATGGAATAATCTTGCTTGATGGTCTTTCCCTTTGCTATGTACATTTTCTACCATTTTGACCAAGCTTTTCTAGAGGTAGTGAGGTAGGTTAAGGGGTTTAACACCTGTGAAATGCATCAATAATATAACATGGTACTTATATATCCTTGAAAACATACCCTCACATGTTAATTATTTCATGATCATATTCATGATAGGGGAGTACTTATCAAGCAACTGTCTAAAAGTAAAAATATGCTTTGGAGCAGCTTTGTAAGGAGGCTTCAAAAACATTCTATAATTTTCAATGTCTAGGTTTGTCCTTCTGAACAAAACCTCTCCATGATTTTGGGGCCAAGTGGCTATGGAAATGGCCTCTGCTAAAATGATAAAAGTTACCCATGCATTATTTTCCTTATCCCTTCATAGACTGGGGGCAAAGTTTCTTATTAGTTTGTCACTAAAACCTAGTCCTTCAATGTTTTGGCAAAAAACAAGGCAACCTGCATCTTGGAATGACTTCTTGAGAAATGGTGAAGCAATTATATTCTATAATTTGGTGGGTTCATACCCAATAATATTACCTCCTTTATTCTTCCTCTGATCAATGGTTTTTGTCTTTGGTTCCATTGTAAAACCCTAGCTCACTAAGAAGGGGAATTAGGGTTTAGAGTTAGGAAAACAAGGGATTTGGGGTAGGTTTTTTAATGGAGGGAGATAAAGGGGTTTGAGAGTGTCTAAATTATTGGGAAATTTTGGGTGGTAGGGATAGATTTTAGGGAGTGTAGGGAGGTGAAAATTTGGCAAATGAGTGAGGGGAATGGGCATAGAAATGAAAAACATGGTCGTGGCCTAGGAAAGTGTAGTGTAGGCTAGGGTTTGTAGGGAAACGAAGGAAATGAGGGAAATGAGTGAAGGGAAGTTTCAAGGACATTTCATGGAGGGTGAGGGAGGGTTCTTTAGCATGATATTTAGGGTTTTACCAACAAATGAATTAAAATCACTATGACACAAAAAGCGCAACAACACCTTAGGAGAGGGTGACTTTCTGAGCTTTCAAGAATGAACTGAAGAAAAAGAAAGGTAAAGGAGGGGAAAATGAATCCCACTTACTTGTTAATGATGTACACGAACCTCTTGTTGATGAATAAAACACCTCTAAATGGTATATATTTTTTCCCTTGAGAAAAATACACCAATTTGGAGAAAAGCACAATGGAGATAACAAAAGTGTAGCGAGGGAGGAAATTAGGCACTTTGTTGGGAAGAACTTTATTTTCAGAGGGTAGAAATGCTTCTTTCTAGTGGACTGATGTCTTATCGATGTGGAATGAGTAAATCATTTGCTCCTTTGTTCTTCTTATAGGCTAGGGGGTCAAGTTTCTCTTAGGTGGTGATGTGGCCCCATCTTGTCTTTTCACAAAATGATATGAAATGGTAGTATATTGCAACTTCAAACCCTACTATACATAATTATATCTTCACAAAGATTAAAATTCACTTTAGAAATCATTATAGAACATTTTCCCCTGTTACTACTCCTGCAATGATGATCTAGATGATTTCATGACTCTTTTTTGACCTTTTTGATGACTTGACCTAATGATGACATCTAATGGAGTATAAAACTGATGATTTGGACCTTGAAACATGACTAGCCATGAGATGATGAATGAGATGTTGATCAAGACAAGGCACTTGATTGATGACCTATTCCAAAGAATGATGACATGACCACAATGGAAATTTATGACCTTGAATATGGAGGGAGCAGTAATGACCTAGACACTGACAAATGACCATTTGACAATCAAGAAAAGTCAAATTTTATTTTAAAATATAACAATTTGACCTAACACCCCATCAACCACATGGAAAGAGTACATTTGATCACTAGTGACACATATACACTAACATCAACTCCAACTGGAGATGCAAACTCCTTTAGGAGGTGTCAAGAACACCGTAGACCAGGTAGCTTGATCCATTGGGCGATGGAGTCAAGAAAACACTTGACACTCAAAAGAATGTCTGACTAAACTTAAGAAAAAATAAAACTAACTTGACTTAAATATGGCAGCAGACCATCGGGATCTTAGGGACTTCACCTTGGGCTTCAAATCCTGATGATAACTTCCCACCTACTGAAGATATATATACAATCATGTGATGTGATCACTCTAGTGTAACTAATCCAGCAAATGGTTACTTACTTGAATCCTTCTCGTACTTTCCTTGAGCAGGGAGAAAAAACAAAAGATAAGAAACTCAAAGTGACCACTGAACATGTGCTCATGATCCATAAATACAATAAAACTCATCTTCCCATATGGCTGTAACAAATTGGAAAAAGGGTCTTTAATAATATGGAACATTAACATATCTTAAAAGTCAGTAGAAATACAAGCACATAATTCATTTTCTCAATCTAGAGGAATATCATCATGTGCAAGAGGCTCTAAAACAACCTCTTATATTTCACTACTTTCCTCCAACTCATGATGGTCAAAGTGAAGTCTAAAATTCCTCAAAATCTAAAGCTACATGTATGAGTGTTTCTTCATGTAAATTTGGATTGAGAGTTTCTAAAGCAACAGATTCATCAAATATTTGGAAAAGATTACCTTCAATGTACTCTTCCACAACTAGCACAACAAGATGCAATTCTATATCACATACAATTTTAATTCCATCGTTTTGGGTTTCATTCTTATGTTGTTGCTACTCATCACTTTCGAACTCAATGGATGAATGATGACTCTCATTCTTAATGCAAACCAACTTAGAACTAGGATCTTTATCAAGGAAAAGAGGGCAACTAAAACGACCTTTATCATATGTATCTTGTGCATCAAGGCTGCTAAACACTATTAGTTCTCCCTCGTGATCACAAGATTGTTGTCAACTGTAATCAACTGTAAAAGATGGAAGATGACTATCATCATTGAGATGCTACTCAGTTTCAATTTCATCCAAGGGAGAAGACATTTGTTCTTCTTGGTGATGGAAAGGGTTCTCATACAAAACCTCCAGGATCTCTTCATCCATGAACTATTCCTCACCATGAAAATTTTCTAGATTTTGAATGAAAACCTCTGAATATTCGCAACAACCCTCAACTAATGAGAAAGAAGGATGAGACTCTTTATATTTTTCAAGAAATGTTGATTGAGAATATTTAAGAGAATAAATAATAGTAGGAGATGGAATACCTTCATACCAAGATCGTTATTTTCCTTCTAAGGTTACCATGATCATCTTCATCATACAATATTTAGGAATTTGATCCCTCAATGAGATGTAGAGTAACATCATCTCCTTTCTCATATTTGAACTTTGGAAAATAAGTCTGTCAATCTACACAAGCCATGCAGTTCAAAAAACCTGGAATGTGATCTCGTTTTAAAGGAGCATACCTTCTGGATATAGAATTGATCTCGATTTCTAGAACGTGCTGCCAGTGGAGTCTTTGGATCAAGTTAGAGTCGCTAGGTAAATGGTTCATCCTTCATATGTGTCTGACCATTGTCCACCATAATCCAATCAGATCTAAACTTCGATCATCTTTCTAGGGAATATTTGACACTTCATTCCCCAGTATGGTCGACAAAAATGTTATCGCTCCTCACTGTCCCAAGGCTGAGAAAGGAGACCGATGGGGGTAACCTCAAACCACTTAGGATTTGGTGGCTAGCCCTACCAAATCAGAGAGGGCTCTCTCTACGAACTTACATCCAATGAATGACTAGAGAAGGAAAATATTTTAGGCTAGGTATGTTTATATCTAGGGTTTTGAAATTTTTTGGTTTTGCTAGACTAGGAGTAGAGGTCAAGGAAATAGGTTAGGTTTCAAAAGATTTAGTTGCATGGGATATAAAGGAGCAAGGTAGGTATGTTTTAGTGATACTTTAAGGTTTTTTAATGTAGTGTAGGGTTGAAAAATAAAAGGTTCAAAATTAGCATGAATATCATGAATTCATTTATCAGAAGATAGATAACATATAAATGAAATTCCAAAAAGACAAAGCTTAAGCTTAAGAATTTTGTTTAAAAACTCATAGGAATATCACTGAAAGAAAAGATACAGAAATAAGGATAACTAATAATTCATTTAAGTCATTTGGAGAAGAAAAAAATGTCACAAAATCATACGACAAGAATTCCTAAATAATAGCTGCAACTGGCCTTTTAATTTCTTGTAAAAAGATGATGAATACAAGTTCCAAATCCTTTTACTCTCTAATGTCCAACCCTTCCCTTGAGTTTGATTTGGGTATATATAGACCAAAAGAACTCTTTCCCTCTCTCAAGGGTCGAATACCTCATGATAGGAACAATTTACATGACTATCTCTAACTGAACCTAAACCTAGGGAAGTTAAAAACAAACTCCCTAATTAGACCAACTGATTTATTTCGACTTTGCAAACATAAGTAAGCATGAATGTACATGAAATTTAAATTTTCCACCTCATCTAAATTTAATTACATCACATTATTACCTTATAGGAGTAATTTGACCAAGATCTTTGACTTTGACTGGAGAAAATCTGAATTCCTATCTCTCTAGGAAAAGCGCAGTAAATTCTGGGAAAAACACAACGCCATCTGGAAAACGAATAACACCAAATTGGAGAATAGTTTTTAGTGACTTCTAGTGTTCCAAATTCTAATTTGAAGGCATAATTGCAAATCTTAGTATTTCTAGTTCTCCATAGAGTCCTTAAGCATGCAAAATGGCCTCTCCAAGGTTGATAAAATTGGATTCTCCCAAGGTCACTCTAAAAGCGCAACACTAGTGTGAAAACAGTGCAAGAATGTGATTTTTTGGCATGTTTTTAGCATTTGTCTTCCAACCAGAAGGCTAACTTGGCAGAAAAACTAGATGGATGATACATGAAGGTCACAATATATATATTATATATATTATATATATATATATATATATATATATATATATATATATATATATATATCTAGGTATATAAACATTTTGTGATTTGGAGGCCTTAGGGAAAAGTGTAGCGCCAGGGCATTGTGCGTTTGGCTGGCTTCAATTTCCTGTTATAGCCAAAAGCCCCAAAATTTCAACATTTTCAAAGTTTTCTTCAAAAACGGTTATGAATTGCTCCTTTAAGTTGGAAAATGATATGTTATGAAATGAGTGAGGTATCAGCAAACAAATCAAGGTTACCTCTCTTCCTTAACTTAATTAGGCTTTTCCTTAATTTCCTTTTCAAGTTTTTGACCTTGATTTGACTGATCCAGTGCTGAGTACAGTAATGATTTTCCATGTGCCTCTCTAAATTTGGTGTTTCTATTTTCCTTCTTCAGTATAATTTTCAAGTGATCATTAATGTTTCCAAGACAATACTCCTTGTTTTCTTCAAAATCTGCTTCGAATGATTTTCTAATGTCTTGTGGACCTAATGGAGGAGATGACTCACTCCCTTGCCCTTATTGTCTCTGTAAGCATATAGTCTTTAGGCTTCTGAAATTGACCTAAAACTATGTGTCTTCAATCTATTCTAGATCAATCACTTCCTTTCATTTGTCATTTTCTTCCACCACATCAGTTTTAGGTTTGTTGAGCAAGAGATGTATTACCTTTAGCTTCTTCTTTTCCTGATTTAGGAATGCAATCATATAGTTGGCCTTTGCCAAGTCATCCTTTAGCCCTATGATTTCTTCATCTTTCTCTTTGATGATTTTCTCATGTTACTTTTCGTCCTCGTGCATTGTTTGATCTTCCATATAGGTGTCAAATTCTACCTGTTCTTCCTCTTGCAAAGGTGCCTCATGGTGGTGTGTTAATGTCTCTTTCTCGGCTGAAGTAGGCTTGGCCCTTTCCACACTACTAGGAGAAAACACAACTCTCTTTTATCTGATATATGTGTTAGTCACCTCAGCCCTAGATGTTCTTATTACAGGTATTCTTGTAGAACCCACTTTTTGTGGTCTTAGTGATGCCAAAGGTCTAGACTGACTGCTAGATTGAGTTCGAGTAGGTGAAAGTGAGGTTGATTGCATTAATGACTCCCCAGAAAAGTTGAACTCTATAAGCTGACGGTAGACAATGATTTTTACCCAGCCATGATGGAACAATATCTTTTGATGGTCTTGCCCTTTTCTATGTACCTTTTCTGCCATTCTGACCAAGCATCCATAGAGGTAGTGGGTAGGTTAAGAGGTTTAACACCAGCCAAATGCATCATTAATCCAGCATGGTATTGATATATCTTTAAAAACCTACCCTAACATGTGAAGTATTTCATTATCATCTTCATTAAAGGGGAATACTTATCAAGAAAGTGTCTAAAAAGAAGAATACTTCGTAAGGAGGCTTCAAAGACATTCTATAATTTTCAATGTCTAGGTCTATCCTTTTGAACCAAACCTCTCCATGATTTGAGAGCCCAGTGGTTATGTAAATTTCCATTGCTTAAATGCTAAAAATGACCCCTACAATAGTTTCCTTATCCCTCCTTAGACTAGTGGCAAAGGTGATTGTTAATTTTTCACTAAAACCTAGTTCTTCAATCTTTTGGCAGAAAACAAGGCATCTTGCATCTTGGAATGACTTCTTCAGAAATGGTGAAGCCATGATATCTTGTACTTTGGTGGGTTCATACCTAAAAATATGACCTCCTTTATACTTCCTTTGATCAGTGGTTGTGGTCTTTAGATCCATTGTGAAACCACTAGGAAAGGGAATTAGGGTTTAGTGTTAGTAGAACAGGGGATTTGGGGCAGTTCTGTGAATGGAAGAAGATAAAGGGGTTTGAGAGTGTCGGAATTATTGGGTAAATTTTGAGGGGTATGGATATATGATAAGGAGTGTAGGGAGGTGAAAAGTTGGGCAACAAGTGAGGGGAATGGGCATAGAAATGAAAATCACAGGCCTAGCCTAGGAATGTGTAGTGTAGGCTAGGGTTTGTAGGGAAATGAAGAAAATGAGGACAATGAGTGAGGTTAAGTTTCAAGGAAGGTGTATGGATGGTCATGGAGGTTTTTTGAGCATGGTATTTAGGGTTTTTCACCAAAAATTAATTAAAAACACTATGAGACTAAAAGCTCAACAAAACCCTAGGAGAGGGTGATTTTCTGAGCTTTCAAGAATGAACTGAAGCAAAAGAAAGGTAGAGGATGGGAAATCAATCCAACTTACTTGTTACTAATGTGTTGGAACCTTTGGTTGATGAAGAAAACCCATCTAAAAGTTATATTTTTCTCCCTTGAGAAAAACACAACAATTTGGAGAAAAACGTAGTGCAACCAACAAAAGCGCAGTGAGGGAGGCAATTTGGCACTTTTTTGGCAAGAAATTTATTTTCAGAGGATTTAAATCTTCTTTCTAGTGGAGTGATACCTTATGGCGGTGGAATGAGAAAATTGTTTACTCCTTTGGTCTTCTTATAGGCTGGGGGGGCGATTTTCTCTTAGGTGGTGATGTGGCCCCACCTTGTCTTTTCACAAAATCATATGAAATGCTAATATACTACAACTTCAAACCTTATTATAAATAATTATATCTTAATAAAGATCAAAATTAACTTTATAGATCATTATAAAACACCTTTCCCTATTACTACTCCTACAATAATGATCTAGATGATGTCATGACTCATTTTTGACCTTTTTGATGACTTGACCTAATGATGACATCTAATGGAGTATGAAACTAATGATTTGGACCTTGAAACATGAATGATCATGTGATGATGATTGAGAAGGTGATCAAGACACTACATTTATGACCTATTCCCAGGAATGATGACATGACCATAATGGAAATTTATGACCCTGAATATGGAGGGAGAATTAATGACCTAGACACTAACAAATGATCATTTGACAATCGAGACACGTCAAATTTTATTTCAAAATATAAAAATTTTGCCTAAGACCCTATCAACCCCATGGAAAGAGTACATTTGATCATTGGTGACTCATAAACACTAACAAGTAGCACGTCAAACCTACGTCAGATATCTTCTAGTAGAGCATCACTACCTGATCATTGTTGTGATATAGAACCACCCTAATCTGAAGCCTTGGGTGCTACGGATTGTCCTGTATATCCTGCTAGCCCCACCGGTGCTATATGCATACAAAAAAGTTTATAAATAATTACCACATACACATATTTATTAAACTATAAATGTATCAAATATATAACAACTTTCACTCACCACCTATACCCCATGCTCGTCTCAGCAGAAGTGGTAAGTCAGGATCTCCTTGATAGTTCATTCCACTATACATATAATCATCTATGTACAGTGGCATGTGGTCCCAATGTGAAAAAAACTCAAGTAAGAACACTCTCTTGACTCCCCTTCACCTTATTGTAGTAGCTTCCCCCAATCACACATCCTCGGCTCCTATGGCTGCGCATCACAGATCTGTACATGTGGGTGGGTGGTCAGGATATTATTAAAGAAGAATGAGGATAACGCTATCCCAAAAGAACATTTATCATTTGTTCTTCACAAACATTGTGTCAATTATCCTTTCAACAATGACAACATCATTTGGATCCTCCCATAGTAGGTCCCTGACAACACACTCTCCACCAACATAATATTCCCACTAGTGATGTGATGGAAGGCATGACTACCCAAGATTTGCAACACTATTGTGGTTGTAGCTCATGTCTCAAGCCTCTCTAAGTCACTTATCTGAATAATTGCGCCCTTTGCATGAAAACCCTATACATAGTGATGACCAACAAACTCTCGTATCTACCTCCCATGAGGCATCTCTTGATGTATCTCCCCCACTACCCCCGGGGGGGAAATCTTGTCAAAAAATATATGTCTTGGATCGTGTAAAGGCCTTTGGATCTAGGTCCTAGTAACTGACAATACTTGATAGCAAGGTCTCACCAATCCTCATCAATGGGTTCTCCAAGAACTTCAACATCCTATACTGTTCCAAAACCCCTCTAACTACTTGATTCCCCTAAATCTCAACATGAAGAGTTTCCAAATATATTTCTCACCATGACACCTTTAGCTTTTCCATACCTACAACATGCCATTATGTTTTGTTAATTAAAAGTCAAAGGCATAGATCATGGTTTCAAAGATCCAGCTCAATAGAGACCCCCCATCCTCCTTTTAGTCTTAGTCCAAAAGGCATATTTTTCCTTCAAAACTATGTTGAACACACTTCTTTTCACTTTTTCTACATTCCATAATGTAGATCATGGCCCAAAAATTGTGCTCCGACCATCAAGAAGAGAAGGGGTTTACCCCCGTGCCTTGAAGCCCTAATTTGAAAATCCAATTCACAAAAAATGATGAGTAAGGTTAGGTCACCTAACTCCAACTTGCAAATCCTGATTGCAACGGTTGGTTTTTCCACTATGATCTCCACAAGTTTTAGGGCCTTCTCCTCCTCTCAAAATTCTCCAACATATCGCTATGCAATTGAATTGGATTTGGGGAGAAGAAGCCCTTTCATAGGAAAAACCCTAGTTTTTCCATCGCCCATTGCGACCAAACCTAGATCCATTTAACAAACAATCAACACCATTGGAAAACACTCACCAAGTTTTATAAGGGGTCTCCTTTTCTTTTTGTGATTCGAAACTTCACTAGGAAATAATTTTTTCCATGAGGTCTCACTTTGCCTCCTATTAAAATAGAATTTCTTCATTTGAGCAATCTATACTCTGGTACCACTTTACCCATGCATTGGGTGACTTAAATGTTGATTTTCGTCATGAGTAACCATCTTTTACTCATGTTTTTATGGTCCCCTCTAGGCATTCCCCATGTGTCAGCATCATCAAGTCACCCTTGTTTAGAGCGTTTGAGATGAGTCACCCTTGTATCTATGGAGTCCATTCCGAGTCCCCTTGAGTCTAGTTACAGTGTTTCATACATATTTGTTTCACCTCCATTCCATAGTGTTCATATTTGGCTTCCATCTAAAATGATCTGTCTTTAAACAACCCCCGTCTAGGTAATTGACCATCTCCTCTGTAATTGAGTTAGTCATTGCAAGGTAAACCATGCATATTATGCCATGGAAAGGGAAGTCGTAACTCCTCCACTCATCATGTTTCCTTCCATCATCATCCCCATTGTTAGTCCACTAGTCACTCTACTATGATACCTGATGTGTTTGTTAAGGATTCCTCGGTGCCTTAACTTTGGTCCCTCTTTTGTCCACTTCAACACTTTTATACTAGAATTGTGGTCTAGAGGGTGGTGTACCTTTGTTCTAGCTTTCATCTTTGTTCAGTGCCTTAAATCAAGTAAAGGGAATCATCATCTATATTTCACTTGGTTGTTACTCATGTGCTAGACACCAACTCATTATCACATAATTGATAATCATACATTAGATGGTCTGGTGATCTGCAAATATTTATCTAGCCTCAGATGTGGTTCCATAGATGTGATGGGTTTGGTTTCAACTACTTGTATAACCCACAACATCCATTTCTCCTTCAAATGATCCATTCAGATCTTCAAATCCCTTCCCTGTCTAGCAGGTCTTCATTTGTTGTGATCCCCCCTCACCATGTTAGCTTGAGGGGAACTATGTCAAATGTATTAATATGTTATTTTATTCATTCCTGACACATCTTTAACTAGGTGCATTATGTATATGGGATTCATTATATTATTTTCTAGCTCATTGATGCCAACATATCACGTACCATATATTTTATAGCTCAATCCTACATTTTCAGGCTCACAATTATTATCTGTACTCAGTTATCTCAAAGGGTATGTGTATGCCTCCCCCACCTCATTTGAGATCATGTAATCCAACATAAAAGGAGAATTCTATCATTTTAGTAGGTCCCACTGTTAGGATATTCCGACACATAGGAAATAGTTAAGTTCAACTTGGTCTACTATAGAGTTAGGTATTGAGTTAGGTAAAGTGTGTTTCTTTACCGTTGTACATTTTGTAACTTACAATGCGACGGTCACGATATGTAGTGATCCGACGGTTCATTCTCTCCTCGATATTACCGACACTTGATCCATGACTTGACACCCGATTGGTCCATGAATTCTATTTAAAGCGCATGGAGGGTCATTTGTAGGTTCACCGTGCATGAGAGAAGCTTATGTAAATTTTCATTCTTTTATTAATAAATTGCCTGTAGTAGCCACGTTGGCGCAGACCGTGGACTGTTTCCCTCTCTGAGGGTTTTAACCACGTCAAAATACTGGTGTATTGATCTGTGATCTGTTTGTGAGCGGTGTCCTTTTGGTGTTCTATCTGAGGAACTTACCCTGTAAATTCCTACATATTTGTTGGCTTCTTGTGGCTTGACCCAGGTTTGGAATTAATTAGCCAAACAAATCCAAGTACTATTGGCCCTTTCGACAATAGTCTACGGAGCGCAGACTAAGGTCTCACCCGAAGTAGTATGGGAGGGTGCTAGAACTAGGTTTCCACACCCTGGAGATGTCTAATGAGTTTGACTAGTCCACGGTTTATCCCTGCATGCAGGTTTCTCTGCACACTTTCTCGTTCCTCGCGGCCTGATATACTACCTTCAGACAGCCCTACCTAGGGGCTATGGGATATGCTCCATGTTATTACCCAAAACCTTTCTTATATTCCAATATTATTTAATTATCTTTCCCTACTTGAGTGCTTTAAGTTATGCTTAACAACATAGAACCTTCATACAAGTGTGTGCAGTAAATAAACTGTATATTTTCAAATTATATCAATCGTGTATTAACCTAAGAACAGATACATAGAATTATAGCAAAAATTATCTTTATTGATTCTTTTCATGGTTACAGACTCGACTCGCCCTACACACTCAGCTGCAAGGGTTCATGCACTCAGTTGTGGACTACTAGGCCTCTGTGCACACAACTGTAGAGCCTTCTCCTACTCTACCACCCACAGACACACTCTACACTTTGACCCAACCACTTATACTTCTCATGCTCATCTATCTCTCTCCCTCTTTTTAGACTTAGAGCCTCACTCTATTTATTCAATCCCACGGTCCACAAACCATGGGTAGGTCTATCCAACCGACATTACATTACAAAACTAGGGCAGACAACCTTGTGACTCTACCATACTTTTGTGCCTCGCGCCTGCAATTTGCGAAGCTTTTAAAACAAGATTTGGTCAAAACTTGGGCTTTAAGCCCCAAAAGATGCCTTGGGGGGATTCTATGTCCAACATCGACCTTAAAGGCATCGGACCTCCTCCTATAAGGTAGTTCACAAAGACCAGACGATGGACTTTGTCATGCCCTTGACTCTTGCATTTCAGACACCATACCTCCTTGCGCAAATTTGGTTGAACTGTTCTATCGTTCTTCAATCTTTGCATCTCAAGGTGAAGATTTTTCAACTGCGCATGGATCTACTAAGCCCCCAGATTTGGATCCTACATCAGTTTTTAATGTAGCCTCATTGCGATCTCCAAGGCCTCTGACTGAGTTGTTATCTTTTGTTGCAACAATGCAACACTTAAGTGTGGTAGGAGCAAAGCCACAAACCAATCGCGATGATGTCCATCTGTTAGGTTCATGTTAGCTTCGCGGATTGTACACTTTAACCTCTGATTGAGTTCCCAAGGTTTCTCACCTAGTTACATCGTGATTTCTTTGAACCCTACAATAGAATGTGCTTCAGATTTAGGTTTACTAAGTTCTCTATTCTGAACTATATGGATGTCTCCCACTCCAACATTCAGGTTATCATTAGCATACTTGATATACTAGGTCATCGCACGATCCTGTAGAGTGCTAACCAATGTCACATTCTTCATGTTGTCATCTATAACTCCTTGAGCTTCCCATACATCTTTTACAACGAACCAGAATTGGTCTGGGTCCTCATTCCCAAAGCCTTTGAATAAAGGCAGCTTCAATCAATTTGCCATACTAAACTATGGTGGAGGTGGTATGGGTGAATTCGCAAGCGATGGTGGTGAAGTTGGAGGCAGTGTGGGTAGAGGTGGTATTCACGGGAACCATTGCCTTATTAACTAAATAACACTTTGCGGAGAGACCTGCGCTATTCCCTCTTCATCACCTCATGAAGGTGAAATCAAGGGGCTATATTTAGGACACTTTTTTCCTTCATTTCTATAAGTTTTTCCACTTTGTGTAGCCCCAAACATCAAGGTAGTCGCATAACTCATTTTTTGCACAATAGCATTTTAATCCAGGTATTCAAAGATTTTACGTACTTACCTCACGGTCCTTTAAAAAAGCGTCACTCCACTTAGCTATAGCTGACTGAGGTGTCAACCACAAATTCATTTACAAATCCTCCTATGGCGTGATCAAGCCAGTGATCGACAGTGCGAGTGATATTATCCTCCGATGCTTCCAACCTTCGCACTAGCCCTAGGCTCCACACAATAGGACCATCAAGTTTCCACCTTCCTTGGCTATCTACGAGCTTCGTGATCCACTCGTATAGCTCAATCTAAAAGGAGCAGAAAATGATATCATGGATTTCTGTATACAAGTACCTATCCATCCACTATTCCTTTGTCAGTTGTGGGTTTTTGTTCTCTTGCATCGTGAATTCGTGGATCTTCCTATCCAACCAATCTCCAATCTCTTTCTTAGTCAGATTCTAGTGATACGACATCACACATCTCTTACGCAGATTCCAGCCCCACAACGGAACCATTTGTTGGCTTGAGGGGGCTGACCCATGTTCAATGTTAGTTAAGCAAACAAATCACTACACTACTGGCCCTTTCGGCATCAGTCCAATAAGCACAAACCAAAGTCTCTCCTGAAGCAGAATGGGGGGATGCTGGAACCAAGTTTCTTCACCCTAAGATGGTCGTGATTTCATTTTATTCCCTTTATTCCTACCTTAATGCAAGTCTCTTTGCTCTAGGGCTTGTGAGATGAGCCTTCTATCTTGTCCTTCTATACCTCCGCGAAATGGTTCGGTTGTCCTTCGTGCAGCCCTAACCCTTAATCTAGATGCTTTCGCACTTCCAAGGTAGCGTACTGTGCAGATTCCTAGATTAGTCCAAGTGTCTCACTTATCTTAATAGTTACTCCCAGTTAGCACCGCGTAATCAAATATTATTATATGCATTCGGTTATCCCACATAATCATAAATATTCACGCATCAAATAAGTAGTATAAAGTAAATTCATACATAAAATGATTAAATGCCTTAATAAGAACAAAGACATAGAAATTTCAGAATACTTCTCCTTATTAATCTCTTCAAGTGATTACAGACTCTATTCATCCTGCACACATATCTGTAGGGGTCTGCGCACTTAACTGCGGACTTCTATTCTAGGCCCCTGTGCACTTAGCTACGTAGCCTCCACCTATGCTGCAACCCAAAACTTAGACTTATTACTTCAGAGATATTACTCTCTTACATTGTGTGTCTCTAAAACTACATAGAGCTTAGCTCTTTTATACAATCCCATGGTCCGCAGACAATGGGTAGATCTCTTACAACTGAATTTACTTTACAAAAGTAAGGGCGGACAACCCTTTATGACTTATAATACCTACGTTCTCCATGATGACAAAATGAAAATTATTTACTATTTTATTACAAAATTTGACTCAAACATGGGGTTTTTCCCCAAAATTGCTCTTTTGGGGATCTCGTTCCCAACAAGAAAGTCCCAATCAACTTCATCTTCGGGAAATCTATATGAAAGATTACAAAAGAGTGTGTGAAACTCTTCAACAGATTCATTGGGTGCTTGTCGTAATTTTAAAATTTCATTATTGAGTGCTTTATGGTTAAAGTGATTGAATGCATTATCTATCTCTCTAACCATATGAGCAAGAGAATGAATAGATTTTTCAGGCATCATGGCACACAGGTGCAATGGGTTGCTTTGAACCATGTAGAATAACAACGTGCAAGTCATGTATCCTTCAAATATTCCATGTATTTTGTAGGAGCATACAACACTGACCATGTGCCTAACCAAGGCTACACAAGCTCCATCATCATATGTTTTATGTGACAAGTTATCTAGAGAGCTCTTCTGAGATTTCCAAGTCATTTCCGTAAGACATACATTCCGAAAGAAAAACTTTGTACTTATTCATGATAGATATCCAAAGATTCAAAATGGGTCTGAGGACACAACTTTTCATTTGGCCCTCCTTCTAGCGCCAAAATGTTGACAGTGTTGGACCTCCCAGCATTTCAAGGGATCTCTCCAGTAAGAAGTCCTAACTAAACCTCAAACTGTTTGGTGTAGGAGTCCCAATAGTGGGTCATACGGTATCGCCTTGACCACGATGGTGTGCAGAGGAAAGTAATATGTCCCTATTAATAGAAAGGGTGTGAAATATGCAGTAAGTCAAGGAAGGTGCATGAGCGGATCTAACATATGGAGAATGAGGTGAGTGCGCACGTTGGAAACTTATGAAATCACAACGTTAAGAAGGGAACACATGAGAAAATATTCATCACAAACTATAAAGAAAGTGAGCTAGAAATCGAAAGTGATAGTTAAACCAACCACACATTTCAGTAATATTCATACATACTTATATAGGAAAACCATACATGCATGCGTAAGAAAACATATACATATACTATAAGAGTAGATAGGTTAGCTGAGATACAATAACAACATATGCATGAAACATGTTGGATCTATTCTATTTAGAAGTGAAAGTTCCAGTCATACAATACAACCATGACCAACCACTAGTTATGAAAACGTAACGTTACAGTCACTGACACCTACTCCACTAAACAAATATACTAGCTCTACATAGTGGAGAAGCCAAGGCTCATTACAATACTATCGAAGATTTTTCTAAGATACTACTATTGGAAGGTTAGCTAACCAAAATCCTATACAATGAGTTATAAGGGACTATATATAGCAAAGGGTGGGGTGGCCCTTGACATTCCCCTTTGGTAATGTTCACCTACCCTCATGACTCTCCAACTACTCTATGATGTTTACATTCAACTATCAACACTTGAAATTCCAGTTGACAAGATGTTACATATAATCTACACATGTAACCATGTGGGACAAAATAGGCTTGAGCAAGCCATGCAAGGCATCACTAACACTCGGACTGTTGTGGTAAGAGCAACTCTTAGACATCCTTGTGATGATTGACGGTGGTGAACTAATGCCAAGCTTGGTCTTCCATGATGGTGTCTGTGCACTCAATGGTGACAACCTATTGAAAGCAAACTCTTGCCTCCATTGCATCCGAGTACACTAATATGGCCCCTTTGTCCAACTTGTTTGATAACATGTGCATCATTGTCTTGAGTGTGGATGGACCAATAACATACTGATGCATAGTGTTTGTTCTGATCTCCAAGTGTGTGCTGGTGACCATGCATATGAACTTGTCAAAGTACATGTTTAGCTGCAGTCAAACTTTCTTTTTGTCTTTACCTCAGTGAGTGTGCCAAATGGGTGGGATTGTATGCATGCGCACAATGACATGCATGTTTCTAAATTCCATTGCATGCGATCCACAACATGACTCACCTTGTCTTCTCCATGCCAACTACTAGGATGGATCTATGGCTTGTATGGGATTAGTTTCATCCATTTGTGCACGTTGCACCCCTTGCTATACATGTTTCTACTACAACTCATTCTCTCATCTGTATAACTCTTGTTCTTCCTTGAGTTTTCACTTCAGCACATGCAACTCTTTCTTTATTTCTCTCTACCCCTTTATGCATCTTTTTGTTGTGCCATCACCTCATACTTTCAATCTCCAAAGCTACCTTCCTCACTAGTGGATTTTCTTTGAACTCACAGCTTTGCTTTGCCCATGTGTTGTCAAAAACATTCCTCTTGCATTCATCGCGTGCAGGCATGCTTCCTTTTACTGCTGCTGATGGTGCTACTCATTGTGATGTTTCTACCATATTATCTTAATGTCCTTGTCTATGAACAAATTGATGTTTCCATATGTAGGAAAGCTCATAAACACTTTCTTGGCTGCAACTCCTGTTGTGCTCCCAACCGTGTCCTTTGACTCTACTCTCTTTAATTCCATTGTACTTGTGATGCTGAGAGATAGAAGAACACCTTTGATACCTAGAGACATAGAAGCACTCATGTAAAGCAATCTATTAGTAGAAAACCAAAACAAACTTGAGGACTGACTTGCCATATACTTGTGTGATTGATCGTGAAGGTTGCACAATTTCCGCCAGGAGGACGGGAGACTGACTGCCAGAACTGTGAAAGGTATAGTTTAGGCTATAAAGAGGCTAATTGACTACTATAACTACACAATGCATAGTCCAAACTAGCTTGCTGAGGGTTGAAACTGCGTAACGCGCAATTTCAATCAGCAGTTACATGCAACCATCAAACTGCATTATGGAGTTTCTAGGGCCAGCAGGACACTGCCTTTAAGAAATGAGAAATGCAAGCTTGGAGGTTAGTATTGGGCTAGACTTGCACAATTTCTAGAGGGAATGCAGAGCCTTCGCTTCTGGAAATGCACAGTGTTGGCTGGGCAAGGCACGATGTCGACTAAGGCAAACCAGACCGACCGACAGGTGACTGAAAACATGAGAAGTCTGAATTTATGATGAGATGAGTGCAAACAGGAGTGAATGATAGATCTAGGTGGATATTGGTGGGCACCCGCCAATTCCACTTGGACCCCCACCATTGTTTCTTTCAGTTCCTCTATTTGTAGCACAATTTACTATTTTTGGCATTTTTCGGGTCCTGAAGTTCCAGAGCCGTTTTGAGGCCCTAAACAACGTTTTTTGGGAAAACTGGGAGCAACATTGGCCCAAGGCATAATGTTGCTCATCCAAAAGTTGTATTCCTTCGATAGATATTTCTAATGAGGTATTGTGTACATGAAACGGAGATGGTATGCCAAAGTTACGACCATGGGATTTTGATGTACCAATTTACCCAAAACAGGGCCCACAGTTTGGCACTTCATCACCTAGGATTAGGGTTTTGGATGTTTAGGATTTTCCATGGTTTCTCAATAATAAATAGGCATCTGAGCCTCACTATAAGACAGTTCAGAGGCATGTAACCACCACATCTCTTCTAAGAGATAAGCTACCATCGCCCTAGCTAGTTTATTTCCATTTCCATTTGCAAGCATATTTCAGTATTTCACATTAATGAGATGAAGTATTATTTTTGCTACATCTCTATATTTATGGTTATATTTGTAATTTTTTGTGTTCTTGTTTAAATATAGATCAATGGTATTATAGCGGTTTTCTCTTTCTCTTCTTTTCTTTGCATGTCCCCAACGAGGTCAGGATATAACGAGTTAGGGCTTGAACTGGTCAAGCCTTTGCAAGACCAGCCTTGCAAATCCTGACGACCTCCCATGGCAGATGAAAAGAAAAATGAGCGGCTAGGAGATCCTATCAGAATATTGCTCGAAGAAGCCCTTGAGTAGCAAAGGAACACAATGATGGAAAACTTTTCCTAGATGATTCAGCGACTACCCTCGGGCGACACATATACTTTCAGCAGCTACTATGGAAGCACCACACCCTTTAAGGTACAAGTTAACTTTAACATCGCATATTTGAGGGTTAGATAGATGTAGATGTTGTAGATAAATTGTTAAATCTGCTAGAAGGATATTTTTCCGTTCATGATTTTCTAGCCGGGAAAAAATCATTTCTACACTTCTCAAAGTAGCCCCCACATAAAGGAATGGTGAGAAACCTATTGTGAGAAGAAGGATGAAAATACGAACTCATTGTTTTCAACCGCACCCACTTGGAACTCATTCCAAGATGCCATCAAGGAGCAGTACTACCCTATTGGGATCTACAAGGATCAATACATAAAGTGGACAATGCTGCGACAGGGAAGGGACCAAGACATGTCGTAGTTTACTAATGTTTTTCATACCCTTCGCACAAATATGGGTATCAATGATTCTCAAGTACTACAATTTCTTGCATAGGTACATACAAGACCAAATAGAATTCCTAAACATATCCTCACTCGGCATGGCATACCAATATGCCGTCAAGATCGAGCAAAAGTTGCAATAGAAGAAGAGAGACTTTGGATCTGCAAATTCGAAGCAAGGGAAAGGTTCCCCCAAACTACAGAACAAAGGAGAAAGTCGAGGCAGGGTGAACCAATAAAACCCACCAAAGCCACAAGAAAAGAATAGTGTCATGAAGCCAAAGAAGGACTCGGGAAAGTGGTGTGAGTTCCATAAGAGCTCCACTCACAACACAAGTGAGTGTCGAGCCAAGTAGTTACTAGAGGCTCAGATAAAGGATTTGGAAGTATATGCATGTTCTGATAGTGAATCAGAACCCAATAAGGGGAATGACAAAGGAAATCATATTATCGATGTGGAGCCCAATGCCACCCTTTCCACCACGAAGATCTAGAGTAGGAGGAGCGCCTCTTCCACTCCCAGATGTGTATAAAGGGTTCCTCGCTACAATTCAATGTCAACAACGAGAGCCAAAAGAACCTCATTCTGACAGAGGTTGTGAAGCAGTTCCGATTACCAACCACAACCCATATACAATTGTAAACCATCGGGTGGCTTCAGCAAGGACAGGATCTTCACATCAACCAGTAGTGTAGCCTTCCATACAACAACAAGCCCTTCACAGATGAGGTATTATGTGACGTTCCTTGACTTGATGTTTTTGATGTATTATTAGGCCAACCATACTTGTGGAAGTGACATGATGTGTATGAGTCAAGCCTAGTGTTGTTATTGTTACTTTGGGAAATAATTTGTATAGGATACCAGAGGTAGCACTGCCTACTGCCATCTCTTTGGTTACTACAAAACAATGTCGTAAGCTCATTTCCAAATTTGAGAAATTATTTTCCTGATGATATGCCCTCAAGGAAATAAGAATACGGTGGCCACAACCTCCAGACGCGGCCCCTCTAGATGACAACAATAGATGAACAACATCATGGAGGAGTACGAGGACATATTTACCTCCCCCGCAGGGGTGCCTTTGCACCGCCAGGTCAAGCACTCCATTGATCAGATCCCAGGTACACCACTGCCTAATGGACCAATCTATTAGTGCTCCATTCTAGAGAACAACAAAATCAAGAGGAAAATTCAAGAACTGCTATAGAAAGGTCACATTCGGCCGAGTTCATCACCTTGTGGGAGCATGACCGTGTTAGTACAGAAGAAAGATGGAACTTGGAGACTCTGTATTGACTATCAGGCACTGAAAAAGTTCACTGTCTAGAATAGGTACTTGATCCCATGAATTGATGACCTTTTGGACCAACTGAACGAGGAAAAATATTTCAGCAAGATTGACATGAAGCCAGGATATCATGAGGTACCAATCGAACCCTCTGATGTGTGGAAGACTATATTCAAAGCCAAGGAGGGCCTTTTCAAATGGTTGGTTATGCCTTTCGGGTTGACGAATGCTCCTGTAACATTCATGAGGCAGATGGATGACATATTGTGGCCATTCACCAACTCATTTGTATTGATATACTTAGATGACATCCTAATCTTCAACTAGAGTTGGGAAGAGAACCTCCATCACATCCGATAGGTTCTCCAAACACTGCGGCAACACAAGCTATGTGCCAATTTGGAGAAATGCACTTTTGGCATGACCGAAGCTCAGTATTTGGGATACATTATTGATGAATGGGGGTTGCGTGTGGATCCAGCCAAGATCCAAGTCATTCGAGATTAGCTAGCTACAACCACTATGACAAAGTTCCACAACCTTCTAGGTCTTGCCAATTTCTACCGCAGGTTCATGTTGGGATTCTCATATCACTTGGCCCTTGAGTCAAGTCACTAAGGGAGAGCGAAAGAAAAATTCTTTTTGTCTAAATATCAATAGAAGGCATTAATAGATGATGAGCCCCAAAAATAGGGCACTTATTGGGCTCATTTTGCCTATTATTATCGATTAATCCACCATTCTTCATAGTTCTATGCATTCTTTTGAATATATTCATGTTAATTGAATGAGTGAGAATAGTCACTTGACCACAAAGTCTAATATGTGTTTATTGCAGATTTTTGGACATCTTTTGGGCCAAGGTCAAGCATTTATGAGCCAGTTGCTAGCCAAATGCAAAGGAACAACGCTGAGGATTCATAGGAAGGGTGTCTCCAGCACTAAATAACCTCTTCCTCGAGTTCTCCACCATCAGCTCGGAGTTCAACAGCCCACCAAAGATGATTTCAAGGGGCAGTCGAGCAGATTTTGTGAAGTGGCTGATTAACTGCAGCCTTGAGCAACCAATCCCCTAAAGTTGAGGGTTGTTGGGATTCCTCGTAGTGCATAAGTAGGTAGGCTTCATGCCTTAGTAGGTTAGCCATTGAACAATTTGTTTTTAGCACTTGAGTGCAGCTCTGCCTTTCAGCTCAACTTCGAGCTTTTGCTGTAACAATTTCGTGACATGATTATTTTTTGAGTAATAGAGATAAATTTCACCTTGTACCAGCTCTGAGCATTCTTAGGAGGCTGTGTCTCTTAGGGTTGGGGCCAACCCAAGTGCCAGCTCCTCCTTTGTGTACTTTTATGAGTTTTGCTGCATTCATAGAATAATTTATGCTATTTAGATTAAAATCTTGCTTTATTACTTAGGTTGTTTTTTATGATTAAAATAGATTTTCATGATTCAGGTTGATTTGATAGGTTGGTAAAGGAAGAGACCTACAAAAAGGCCATCAAGCAATCCTTGATCTCATCTCTCCCTCCTTGGGACCATGAGCTGAGACCAAGGCATACTTGCTGCCACAAAAACGTTGTTTTTGCCTCTTCATGCAATTGCTAGTGTTAGATTTTTAGTTAGGAAAGTTGATACTAGTTGTACTTGCATGTTTATAATATATTCGTGCTTAGTTTACATAGTTATCTTGCATGATTTTCTACCAATAATCTTTTGTTCATCATGTTTCTGGTTTTTAGGTCAAATTAGGTCAGAATAGCTAGATCTTTGGTTTTCCTAGTCTCTGTTTGATCAGTTTTGGAAAATAGTATGCAAAACACCTATGATACCTCCCTACCTACCCTTCCTCCTTCATACAACCTGATATAACCCCTAATCCAAGATTCCTTCCCTTCATTTGCCACACTTTTCCAATTTGCCCTAATTCCTACATTCTTGTGCAACATTGCTCCCTACATCCTTGAGCAAATCCAACCACCTTCATCACTCCTTGGCTTCATTTACCAGGCCATAGACCCCTTAACATCCTTATCTATCCTTCATTTCCACTTTTCCACTATTTTTCCACTATCAAACCTCCAAAATCATCTTTCGAATCTTCCTGCAGAACATCCTATAGAACCCCTGCAGACTCCCTGTAGGAGTTCACATGAGTATTTTTTCGAGATCTGATCATTGTGAAAATATTTGGAAGGGTTCTAGGGACCCCTTAGGCCCTCTTCTTACCTTCCCAACCTCCTGCAAATGCCTACCCCATTTCCTTTTGTCAATCAACCTTTGCACAGTGAAAAATAATTAAAGCACATGCACAATAATTCTGCAAAATTACTCAAAAATGGAAAAAGATGTTTTTTCTATATTTTACTATAGAAGTAGCTTATTCACATGCATTTTACGTTTCCAAAAGTCAATGGCATCCATTTCTACTGCTTTCAACTCTTTTCTTGCACCGCTAGGGTTAGTCGGTAAAACTAGGGTTTGCTAGGGTTTGCATTTCTTTTCTACTTTCAGCTTCTTTCTACAAATAGACTAGCCTATGTTGAGTTAACTTCCATCCATCACTGTTAAAAGCTTCTTCTAAGAGCTCATAGAAGTTGGCTTAAGATCCTAGTGGACTTGTGCCAGTTAATCAAGTGACAGCGTGTAGTAAGAGCTAGTACTTGTGCATATAGCACCGTCACTTCCAAGTTTGTTACGAACAACCGGGTTGATAAAAGTAAAGAAGGGAGTCCCAGGAGTTGTAGCATCACTACTACAATATTGGGGTCCACCATCTTTTTGGTGCCATTGTTGGGGAAGCATCAAAGTATTTGTGATTGCTACTTTTCTTCTATTTTCTAGTGCAACCTTCTGCTAAGTAGTTTATTTTAGCAAGAGTAGAGTAGTTGTTTCATTTCCATTCTGCAATTTCATTTCTGCAAAAATAGATTAGACATTTCCTGCTTTCCTAAACTAGAATTTCAATTTTGCAAGCATAGATTAGCATTTCAATTTCGCAATTTCAATTCTGCAAGCGTAGATTAGCATTTCAATTTCGCAATTTCAATTCTGCAAGCGTAGATTAGCATTTCAATTCCACAATTTCAATTCTGCAAGCATAGATTAGCATTTCAATTTTGCAAGCGTAGCTTAGCATTTCATTTCTACAATTTCATTTCAGCAAGTGTGAATTAGTCATTTCTTTATTTCATTTCAATTCTGCAATTTCCATTTCAGCAAGGTTTATTTTAGTTAGATGGAATTTGTTGTTCAATCAATTTCAGTTTTGCAGGTACAAGCAGAAAAAAAAAAAAGAAAAATCAACCAAAAATATTTCATTTCATGCCTTGTAGGAATAGAGTAAATTCAGGAAAATTCTTACCCAACACCCCCACCACATCACTAAGTCACCCTTCTCTGTTCTTCGGTGACAGTGAAACTCCAAAGATACATGAAGATCCTATAGTAGAAGAAGAGCAAGAAAAAGTTCCTCCTGAGACCATGGCTGAACACAGGAACGACATAGGTGATGAGGAGAGAATAGAAGGTGCCTTTCCCATCTGAGAGACCAATGGGGACACAAAAATGAAAAACATAAGTCCCTCAGCCTTACCTCACTTCCATGGATTGACCACTGAAGACCTTGATACCTTCTTGTTTGAGTTTGTTGTCCTTTGTCGAACCTGTGACTATGCAGAAGATGAGTAGAAGTTGAAACTCTTTCCCTCTACCCTCAAGGATACAACACTACATTGGTTCATGGGGTTACCTGGTAACAGTATCACAACTTGGGCTCAGATGCAGCAAGCCTTTAACAACAAAGGACCATGGGAAGCGATGATTCTTTAGAAGATTACGAGGAAAGGTTCCAATTCAGTTATAAAAGGGCCAGGTGCACACTTGACCCTGAATCTATGAAGTTGGTTCTTCTCCGAGGAATCCCTAAAGACCTTCTAGATACCCTCCATTTTCTCGTTGGAGGAGACATCTACCAACTACCTTATGATGACATAAAGACTATGCTTAGAAACCTTTCTAGGGTAGCCCAGAAAAGAGGCAAGGGGAATCAACTCTCAGCTAGCGCCACCTTCTCCAAACATGAGTTTGAAAATTAGATGGAAGACCTTAAAAGTGATATGAGACAGACCATCGCCATGCAACTAGATACTTTCTAAATCCAACAGAAGAATGAGGAAGCTGAGAGAGCTTTGGCCATCTTTTGTCCTAGATGTACAAGGAAACATCCTTGGAATGAGTGTCCATTGCACTCAGTAGAGGTATGTTTCATTTGTGAGGAAGACCACCCTACAAACCAGTGCCCAGTCTTACCCAGACTTAAAGCTATGTACCAAGGGACTAAAGGAACCACTGAACTACTCTACTTCCTAAACCAAAGGAGGCCACATGGATCTAGACCTTACCAGTAGGGGATGCAAGGGGAATCCTAGACTTATTACAACCCCAACCAATCCACTCACATACCTTCTTGGGACCCCACTACTCATCCTTCTTGGTCCACACCTCCTCCTTGGCCATACCCATCTCAATACCATACTCAACCTACTGCTCATTCATTTCATTCTCATGTTCAGTCCCAACCTCAATGGAATGCACCTCAACAGGGATGGAGGCCCCAATACAACTCTCCTCCCACCATTTTGCCTCCACCAACTACTCAACCACAACCATTACCTCCTGCTCCTCCGAGACAACCCCAGATGCCTGCCCAACTAAACCTGGACCCCAATAACAAACAGGCCCACCAAGTATATACTGGAGAGACAACATGCCCTACCTATGTTGTGGAGATTCAGGAGATCAACCTACGATCTGGGAAGGTCCTCCGAGATATCCAACCTCCTCCTAAGGAGGATGAGGAAGAGAAACAGGAAAGTGAACCCAGATCCATTCCACCCTTTCCTGAGAGACTAACTAGAACCATGCCACCAAACCCAGAAGAGATTGAACTTTTGGGTGAACTTAAATAGTTATGTGCGAAAATACAACTTCTCCAGGCCATAAAAGATGTACCAATATACAACAAGTTGATTAAAGAGAAGTAATTCAGGCAACCAGGAAGGCACAAGAGATATGCCCCAACTATCAATGACATAGGACAACTATCTGACCTAATGTTGGGACAAGTAATTTGTCTGAAATATCTAGACCCTGGGAGTCTTGTAGTTGATGTACACATCAATGGCACCATAATCCCCCACACCCTAATTGATCTAGGGGATACCATTAATGTGATGACCAAGGACACTATGCTCAAACTCAACCTTCAAAGTTCCCTAAGAAATACCTTGACAGTACTGCAGTTAGCAGACCGCTCCACCATGACCCCCGAAGGGATTTTCGAAGATGTCATGGTCTCTGTTGATTCTTGGGAGTACCTTGCGGACTTCTTGGTCCTTCAACCAAAGGCAAAACTCATTGGATACCCCCTCATTTTGGGAAGGCCTTGGTTAGCTACTACAGATGCTTACATCAATTGTCGTGCCGGGAGCATGACCATCAAGAATGGGCCTATGTCCAAGTAGCTAGTCCTATATCCTCCAGCCCAACCTTTCCTAGAACATGACTTACCTCTCTGGTTGGAGGAGGAAGATGAGGATGAGGTCTACTATGCACCAATGTGCATAGTGGAAGATCCCAAGGGAGGTACTCACACCGAGGATGACCTTAATGAAAATTTGATTCAGGATCCACTTCCCAACGTGCTACCATTGGAAGACTTAGTGGAAGATACCCAAGCCAGTGCTTTACTGGATCTCTGTGTGGTTGATCTGACCTCCCCACAAGTTAAGAATGTGGAATTCGACCCTGAAAGAACCTTGAAGATCAACTCATCCCTATCCCCCTCTCAGGAGAGGGAGCTGTGTAGCTTATTGAACCTCCATTTGGATGCTTTTGCCTGGAGCTATAAGGAGGTGAAAGGAGTCCACCCTTCAGATTGTACCCATCACATTTACATTAAAGAGGAATGTAAACCAGTTAGGTAGTCTCAGAGAAGAATGAATCCAGCCCTTAAATACATTGTCAAAGAAGAACTACAAAAGTTGTTGGATGTAGGATTCATTTACCCCATCTCTGACAGCGAGTGTGTTTCTCCTCCGGTGCTTGTGCCCAAGAAAAATGGGAAGTGGAGAATCTATGTAGATTATTGAGAACTTAACAAAGCTGCCAAGAAGGACCATTTCCCTTTACCTTTCATAGATCAAGTGTTAGATGGGTTGGTAAGGAAGAGTTCTTCTCCTTCCTAGATGGGTTCAGTGGGTATAATCAGATCCAAATCAACCTTGAAGACCAAGATAAGACCACTTTCACTTGTCCATGGGGTACCTTTGCCTACCAGGTCATTCCCTTTGGGTTATGCAACGCTCCTGCCACTTTCGAGAGAGCAGTACTGAGCATTTTTGTTGCACTGGTTCATAATTCAGTTGAAATCTACATGGATGAATTTACTCCTTATGGGTCCAGCTTCCAAGAAACATTGATTAATCTGGGAAAATTTTTAACCAATTATATTGAAATGAACCTATCCCTCAGTCTAGAAAAATGTGAATTTCTGATGATTGAAGGGACTATGCTAGGTCATACCATTTCTCAGCAAGGATTACAAATGGATCCCAACAAGATTGCTATCATCCGAAAGGTTCCACCTCCTTAGAAGGTAAGAGATGTTCGGAGTTTCCTAGGCTTCGCGGGGTACTATAGAGGATTCATTAAAGATTTCAGTAAGCTAGCCTCTCCATTATTTGGTATTTTGGGGAAGGATGCTGAGTTCATGTGGACTAACAACTATCAAGAGGCTCTGGATGTGTTGAAAAGTAAGTTGGTAACTGCCCCAATCTTGAGAGGTCCAAACTGGGCCCTACCTTTTGAAATTCACACAGATGCATCGAAAAAATCCATAGGAGAAACCTTAGGACAAGTTGAAGAGAAGCTAACATATGCCATATATTTTGTCAGTAAAAACTTGCCCAAGGTAGAACTAAACTATACCGTAATCGAAAAAGAGCTCTTAGCTATAGTCCATTCCCTAAACAAGTTCAAACACTACATCACTGGTTATTAGGCATTCGTACACACTGATCAAGCTGTATTTAGATATTTAATGAATAAACTTGATGTAAATTATCGTATCATTAGATGGTTACTTTTATTGCAGCAAGTTGATTTGACCATTGTTGATAAGCTAGGTAAGGAAAATGTTGTTGCTAATTTTCTATCTAGACTAGATTTGTCTGTAGGTGAAGAAGGGGTGGTGGACAGTCAAATGCCATATGAACACCTGTTTGCTATCTCAATACTCTCTCCATGGTTTCCTGATATAGAAAATTACTTGGTTTCGGCGCAGTTCCCACCACACCTATCCTAAAAAGAGAAGAACAAGATCGTGAGGAAAAGTGCCCCATTCACATAGATTGGGGGTAACCAGTTTGAACTTGGCTGAAATTAGATTTTGAGGCATTGTGTTAGAGAGGAGGAAGTTTTTGACATCCTCTTCACCTGTCATGATGGGCCCTGTGGGGGCCACTTTGGAACAAAAATAACCGCCTTCAAAATTCTACAAGCAGGCTACTATTGGCCCACTCTTCATTAAGATGTCAGGAGATACATCAGCCGATGTGACCGATGTCAAAGGATGGGAACGCCGACTCCCAAGGATGAAATTCCACTCCAACCTCAAGTGACTTTCGAGCCATTTGAGAAGTGGAGCATGGAGTTTGTGGGTCCTATCAAACCTCCTTCAAAAAAATAGTCTTACATCATTGTGTGCATGGACTACCTGACAAAGTGGGCAGAAACAAAGGCAATCAAGGCAGCAATAGAAGAAAAGGTGGCTGAGTTTTTGAGGGAGAATATCTTCTATTATCACTCAGGTTTTCCCAGAAGTTGTAAGAAAAGGGAAGGGAGGCCGAGGTAACCACAAACCAATCTTTTAGACATAGATTCTAGCCAATCTGTATCCAGTGAGGGCTCTCTCTTTAAGTTTTAGCTTTGTTTTGAAAGATATTAGGTTAGTTATGAAGTTTTGGAGTTTTGTTTGAGTTTAGGTGGTGAGATTCAATAGCAAAGGGATAAGACTTAGTAGTTTAGGCCATTGGGCTAGTGGAGTCAAGTAAGATGGCTTTACTAGACTTGGTTTCTTAACAAAGGATGGTTTTATAGGGCAAGATGGTCAAACAGAGAACAAATAAAGACTTGGAATAAATGGAATGTTTTCAAACTAGGTGAAGGATAGTTAAAAATATTTCAATCTTTTGAAGAGGGAAAATGAATGATTACTAATAAAGAGTAGTTAAGTATTCTTTAATAAATAATCAAAGTGGCAGAATTAGAAAACAGGAGCAATTAAGATTTCACTATTTATTCTAATTCAGAAGAAAACATAGAAAATGATAGCTTTTGAAGACAGAGTGCAATCAAGCATATTCTGAATTACTCTTTTTTGTTTATCATTCAGATATGAAACAAAGATGATATAATAAAGAAGGAAAACTTTAAAACATAAGGTATAGAGGACTTATTGATCCGGTGTTTGATTCAAGAAATCTGTGAAAAGTCCCTTGCATTAATTCTTTGTCTAGCAAGCCATACAGAAATTTGATCCAATCAACACTTTATTCCAAAAAACCAGTATTACAACAATGTATATGAATCCACACAAAATACTTCAAATGGAGAAGTATTTATACTAATTGTAAGCTGAAATATCTTGAAAAATATTAAGATTAGTTTCACAAATATCTCCAATTGTTTACATTAATAGAACTTAAATAAAGGACATTCAAAACTAATGAATCTATTTGGCACTATTTCTATGGATTTATGGTGACAAACAAAAGAAATTCGAATTTGATAGCAACTCTTAGTTGATGATGAGGCATCCCAGTCACTAACTGCATCCTTCCTTTGTGCATTCTCTCTTAGTTTCCCAAAAATCAACTCCAGTTGTTCACAATATTTTCTGCAAAAGGATGTTAAAAACATGACTTTGCATAAACTAAAAAATAGTTTGTGAAGACATGCACTTATCTCCCTCTTGGTAATACCTGTGTAAAAAGTGATATAGGCTTTTGTATATTGGTCTGTTAGAAATAAATACCTCCTCCAATTTTTCAAAATACTTCTTGGATTAGCCACAATAGTTTCTACAAAAAACTTAAACAGGAAATTTCTTAAGAATGTACCATTTTCACTCTAATTTCATATTTTAACCTTAAACTTATTTTTACTGTTTTTCACTTTTACTTTTGATAAACTTCATTGTGGCTGGTCAAAGTGTTTTCATCTTTGTTTAAGCCTCAATGTCTTCATGTTTACTTTCACTGTTTACTATTTACTATTTACATTTTACTTTTTACCGCTCTATTTTTTATCTGTCTTCACTTTGTCATGAACTTGTATGTTCTATTTTGTAACTATCTTCCCTACTATTTATCTTCATGCTAGCTAATTTACTTGACTTGGTATTCAATCTGATACTCATTAATCCTGATACTCTTTAATCCTAATACTTTTTTATTGTTCTTTACTGTGTCCTTTTACCTTCAATGTGTAGTTTAGGTTTTTACTATCTATTTCAACAGTAAATCGTTTAATCTCCTATTTCCTTTACTTGTCTTTCAATTGTATGTTTTATCTTCCATCTCTGTTCGAATAGATTTGATAAAATTCTTGGAGTAAACAATTTATGACTAGTATTAAGACTGTTTATCCAAGGATGTGGTCTTCTTATCACCTGTAAAACAAAACAAATTGTTAAGAAAGCATTGGTTTGCACAGGAGGTCGAAAAGGTTTTATTTGAGCTTGAGAAGTCTGTGAAGTGAGTCTAGAATGATTTTTGGGACGAAAACCATGCTCGAATTAGTTAATAAAGGCTTCAGGTGGCGTCGCTGGGTTACAAAGTGTTTTACTGCACAATGAGGTGAAAATGAGCAACACTAGGGTGTTTGTGTTTAAACAGGTAAACGGCTGATATTGGCGGGTAAGATTTGAATGAATAGTTGACAGATGGCACTAATTTGATGATGTGAAGTTTTTTCATTAGTGGGAGGCGGTAAGTGGTACGTGATCACACCACTTTTTGAGTTAAGTGGTACTGGGCGGAGGGCGAGCGATCCCATCGACTGTGTGACGCGTGGCGAGAGTACGAGGCAAAATCGTCTGGAGATTGCAAGTTAAAGTGTGGTCACCAGGGGGGGCACGATATTGATGTCGACTATCGGATGGGGGATGATCGGGTGGTGCATGGGAAGTGAAGTAGGGTGGGCGTTTATGTATGTGGGCCCAATATAATTAACAACTAATCAATCATATCAGATGGAATGCGAGTGGTTAGGAAGGTTATTAATTAACTAAGAGGGTTAATTAATCCTGTTGGTATAGCAGGGAATTAAGGTTCTTAGTGAATTACGGATTAACTCATTAATCCTTTTTTATACGCTAATTATGGTTGTATTCAACCGGGGCGGGATATATAACATTTTTGGGATTTTTAATATATTTACATATTACGGGAAGGGTAAATGTTTATTCAGGATTTATATAATAAATATGTTAATAGTTAATATGACTATGAAGTGTAAAAGAACCAAGTTAAATCATTTCACATATATATTCAAACTTAGGCTAAAGATAATAAAGGGGTTTTTTAGGTAATATTGTGTATTTTCCTATGTAAAATAGGATTTTACTTAGGAAAAACTTTATGAAATGAAATGAATGGTTTCTGGATGATTCTAAGTACTTTAAGCTTAGTAAATCATTGGGCCAAGGGTCTAGTCCCTCCAAAAGTCAGAGAAATGCTCTGAGCCCCTTTAATTGTCAAAGGCCTTAATACTTTAGGGGAAGTTAGTGAAATCGTCAGGGAAAAAGGTGAATGGAAGTTAGTTATTTGACCTTGTCTTGCTTGAACTGCATCCAGTATAATTTCTGCCTTGCACTTGTAATAAAAGTGAAAATTAACACATTTAGAGACATTATTCATCACAAGTATCATTCTGCAACACCATCTACTTACCCTACCTACTTTAACCTAGCATTTTTTCCTTCTTTATTTGGGTGCACTTAGACTGGCAAACCCGTATCAATCTTCTTTTTCTTTTACATGGCAAGCCTACCTAAGTCTACACTTATTACATCCAAGGGTTCAGATTAAACTATTGAGCTTCTTTTTTTTACTCTACCTATCTACTTATCTACCAACTTTAAATAGTTTGCTCAAATTTTATTCTCTATTCTACAGCATGAAATTGAAAAATGAATGAGCCAAGTTTAAACAGTTTGACTCTTCATGAATTGTGCTAAAAGTAACAAGTTGCACACAATTTTTTATTGTACATGAGTAAAAAGTAGTGGCATTTAGACTAACACACTTTCCTAGTCTATTTGTTTGGGGTTCATCTTCTTTCATTTTTTCGACCATCTTTATCCTTTTTGCCCTTTGATTCTTTTCCTAGGGCATACCCTCTTTACATTTTTTAATTTTTTGATTGCTTGAAAATATGGAAAACCTTTCCAACAAGAAAGGTATGAACATATTACAAAGCTCATCAAGTCAATCATGAAATATGACACCTATTGGTATAGGAGAATAACATCTTCTACAAGTTCGGTTACCCAAGAGAGTTAGTCACAGATCAAGGAAGTCAGTTTACTTCTAACTTGATTGAAGACCTGCTCACTCATCACGGGATCAAGCACAAAACTTCCACCCCTTATCATCCACAAGAAAATGGACAGGTGGAAGTCACTAATAGAGCTTTGGAGGAGATTTTGACTAAAGTGGTGAGCAACATCAAAAAAGATTGGGCAAATCGCTTGGTTGAGGTGACCTGAGCCTACAACACTAATTGGAAAACTCCAATAGGTTTCACACCCTCTGAGCTGGTTTGCGGGAAGAAGGCTTTGTTGTCCATAGAATTTGAATATAACACCTTGAGGTTGGCAGCTTAGCTAGACCTAGATCATAACCATGCATAATAGGAAAGATTGCTTTAGTTGAATGGACTAGATGAACAGAGAATGCAGGCCCTTCTCCACTCAGAGGTGGTCCAACTTCAGAGGAAGATATGGCATGACCGGTACCTTAAAGAAAAATAGTTTCAGCTAGGAGATTGGGCACTGTTATATGATTCAAGATATAACGATTTCAAAGGGAAGCTACGGACAAGATGGTTGGGACCATATATAGTGGAGAGATGCAATGACAATGGTTCAGTCCTTATCAGGACCATTGATGAAGAAGCCATCCCCATGCTTGTCAATGGGCATCGATTGAAAATATACAGGAAGTCCCTTTCTAAGCAAGAGTTCATTGAAACTCTAAATGAATCAGTATTGGTAGTGGAGCAGACTCCTGCATCCACTCCACCAACACCTTGAAAAATATATTAAAAAATAAAATAAAAATAAAAGAGATAAAAAAAAAAAAAAAAAAATTATAAAAGATCCTTCGGTGAAAACCTCCTAGAGATGCCAAGGGCAGATAGTGAAGGTGAAAACCTCCTATAGGTGCCCCAGCTATCTCAAAAAAACAAAAAAACAAAAAAGGGAAAAAAGAAAGAAGAAAAGAGAAACCTAATTTCTATTGAATAATTGTAGGTTGCAGGAAGGACATTGCAGGTTAGGAGGATCACACAAGACAAGGGCAGAGGTCAACACCAAGCTACCAACATCCCTCACCATCCATTCCTCCATGACCACTACCCTTTCCTAAGATTTCGTCTCATTCGAACTAGGATTTCACCTTCTAGAAGAAGTTTTATGTCTTCTACAGGAAGTTTTGTGTCTTCTACAAGAAGTTCCTATAGAACTTGCAAACAAGCTAGAATTGATCTCCAAAGAGGACCCGAATGTTGGAAACCTGTCCATGAGGCCTATAAACATCCCTATTTCCATCCATCACCACATGTCACCTTTTTCCATCTCCGTACACCTCCATTGCACTCATTTTTTTATGTTCGTGCACAGTCACACACAAAAATCCTATTTTTTCATACTACCAGCAAAAACTCCTTAATGACAAATCAAGCAGCAATTTTACTCACCATACCTATTACCCTCCGTCTAGATTCCTCATCCGCTGAGACTCTCATCAGCAGTATAGCCCTACTCATTCTAGCTTGCATTCCAAGAGGAGAAGTAGCCAAAGGACATCCTACAGGAATCTTGTAACAACTGATCCTGTTGGAAGACATACTCCTGAGATAGGGACAACAAAGTATGGCAAAAGAGACATGCATGAAGCTCTTCTTGAACGTAAGAACATCAGTAGTAGTAGAGGCCAAGCATGCAGGATGCATGTAGCAACAATGAACGAAGGAATGGGGTTCCAGAACCTAAAATCTACATAACACAGCCGCGACCACATAGGTAAGTTCCTAAACTCGTTCTTCAATTGCATAAATCATATTTTAAAAGCTGCATGACTATGGGAATGGTCCGGATTGGGTGAAATTGGTGGCCTGTCAACTAGCCACCCTCGGCCAGTTGCATATCCTCATGAAATCTAAATGATCCCTGTAACATTGAAAATTTCTGATTAGATGTGCAGCCAGCACATGTGGAGTGTCCATTCAGAGAGAAACCATCGGGACTGGTAGTGGTGGTTGTAGTAATGGGAGAGTGGAGGTGGTGGCGGTAAGAAACGCACAGAAACATTATGGCTGTGACATCGGATCAGCGGTCTGGTCTGGCCACCTCACCCCTACATCAAAAATCACACCACAGTTAAAAGACGCTCAGTCGAGACATGCACCACCCTCTGTTCATTCTACACTCACGACATTCTCGACTAGAGTATGTATCCACCGCTTCCAAAAATAGTTAACCATTCGTCCTCCACTAGTTTTTCAGCCTATTTTCAAACCTCTTCCGCTTATTGGGCTCTAGCGGAAGCATAATTCCATTCTACAGGAACCGGGAGCCTTCTACAAGAAGGGTTCTACAGGAAAGTCAGAGAACCACTCGGCAAGAGGGAACCCAGAAATTTCGTTGAATTTCAAGCTCCAAATGAGGTAGGCCCAAGAGAACTTCTCTGTGCATAATTTGTTGGTGTAAGGTGGTGAATTGAACGATATTAGTTTGAAAACTAAAAGTGTACCTATGTATTCAACAAACCGTGTAAGATTGCATGCATATTTCACTTTATTTGCCTAAGTTCTTTCTCTACACCTCGAAATCTCCTCATCATTTTTAAAATTCTCATGTAAAGAAGATATATGTTGTAGTAGAGGCCAACCTGTGTGCATGAAAAACTGAATTTACATATCTATCTATGTGTTGAGAAGAGAATTTGTGCCCTTATACTCTATTATGCAAAAACAACATTCTCCTTTCAATAAACTGACAGTCGAATTCTGGGTGACAAAAATAAGGGAATTATTGCTATCTAGTATTGCGAGAAATACAACAGAAACTCCTCCCTGGGTTCAGAAGACAACAAATTCAGCTATCCTCTGTTTTGGTGATTGTTTATTGTTTTCCTGAGCATTTTCTTTTCTGATTAATACATAAGAAGAACACTCAACACCATGCGAGGGGTATTCATAAGGAAAGAGCCCTCGGACTCCAGCAAGCTATACGGGCACCATGAGGTGGTGTACCTTTTCACTCGAGCAAATTGGATATCCTTCTTTGACAAAATTCAGGGTAATGATGAAGAGATAACCGAAGAGTTTTTGATATCCTTGAGACCATACTCCAGGACACATGCCATAGTTAGTTTTAGGGGTTTGACCCTAGAACTCACTCCTGAGCTCATCAGTAGAGTTATTGGTCTACCATTGGGGCTCCCTTGGAGCAAGGAAGAGAGATCATTGGGCCATATTGCTAAGAAAACATTCTTTTTGCCTGAGGAGCATCCTGTAGAGGACAAAAATGGAGTTAGAAGGACAAGTCTGCCCCATCTCTGGAGTGAAGTTAGTTATAAAATTATGAAGTACATCACATGTGACGGGAGGTTTAGCATCATCTATGGATACCATTTCAGGTTGTTAAGTGAATTAAGGCATGGGATTGACTTGCCTTCAAACAAGAAACTAAGCATCCCATATTTCCTTCTCCAGTCCCTAATTAAATGTGGTACAAAGCTAAATGAAGGGATCCCAGACTAGTTGGCCCACCATGGGCTCATCAAGCTGTTGGTGGAAGATGCTTTACACACCTACACTGTCCCCATATCTTGGGAAATCTTCAGAAACATGTCCAGAAATGATAACATTAGGACTTTCGCTGAAAACATCACTCCAACCAGCAGTGAAGATGGGGAGAAAACTAAGGAAATGGAGAAAACAATGATGATGGCACATAGGGCATCCAAGCAGAAGGCAAAATAGAGGAAGCACATGAAGAACAAAAAGAAATTATCCAGATTGTTGAGCCTAAAGCAGAGGGAGAAATGACAACAAAGACATTAAGGGAAAAGAGGATACAGAGCAAAAAGGAAAAGGCCGAACAGGCCCAAATGATGGCCACCACAACTAAGGCAGGCACCCATAAAGAAAAGGAAAAGGCACACCCTGACATATCAGTGACATACGTAGAAATAGTGGACAGAGAGATTTCTATAGGAAGTGAAGAAAAAGACCAACAGGAAGAGAAATTGTTGGAAACATTGGCAAGGGAGGCAGCAGCTGTGCTTGCTACATGAAGAACACCTGCAAAACAAAAAGGAAAGAGAAAGAGGTAAACCTCCATGTACTTCAAATCCAGGAGGATCACACGGATCAAAATGGGAAAACCCTAGCCACAATCAAAAGAACCAATTGTCATTGAGGACACAACCACTAAACCGAAAGAAGAGTCTCCTTCAAAGATATCCATCAACTATGAAAGAGGAAGCCAAAAACCTCCACCTCAAGGGATAGAATTAAGATGATGGACTCAAAAACAGCTCTACGATAAGCTGAAATGACTCTACAAAAAACTCTGGCGAAGTTAAAAGAAACCAAGGAATTGGTGGAGAAGAAAAGACTGAAGAAATTTGGAGCCGAGCCCTCAACCTAGCTTGGACTCATATTACAACCTATTAGAAGGTGGGAAGATTATGCCACAGAAGTTTGTTGTACCCATCTTCTTTGCATTGGAACAAGAGATGGTTAGGACACACACTTGGATGAGGATTTCCAAATCCAAGGGTGTTGCAGACATAGGCCACCTAGAAAAACAACTAAAGGAATCAAGGAAAGAGTTGGCAACATGGAAAGCAGTCAAAGATCCAAATTACAGGAAGAGAATGAGTTGCAAAAGAAGTTGTTGTAGCTGCAGGAAATTCATAAGGAAGATAGGCCACACATTGTGGTAGAGCAACAGTAGGAAGAAAGACCTCCAGTAGACAGGGAGACAACTTAGGAACAACCAAGAGGAGAAAAGTTGCCAACTGATATTGAGATGCTAACAAAACTACTATAGGAAAAGGAGTCACAGGCAGCAGAAGAAATATGGGCTTTGAAACAATAGGTGCAAAAGAAAGAAGCCTAAATGGCCTGCATGGCTAGCTGGGGAGTAGAAGCCTTACAATGTAGGCAACCTGTAAAGTCATATGCATTATATCTTAAGGATCAATGGTTGCAATTTCAAATTAACACATTGACCTAGAGGGGCACCATTCCATTCCAAAACTACAATCAGTTCATGTATTTGTGTGACAGTAGCTCAGCAGAAGACAAGGCCAAGTTAACAAAATTCTATTTACACAACTTGGCACTTCCAAACATGAACCTATGGGACCCCAATGCAGCATTGGGAGATTTGCAACTAATGGCCTCTTCGTTAAACCATGAGGAAAAGAGGGCAACAGAAATTCAGGAAGTTATGGATAGGGAGCTGAGTGAGCCACTCATGATCATAGCATAACCAGAAGATCCCTCAACTTTAGTGTATGCCCCTCAGCACCTTGCCAACAACCCTCAGGTTCTCCCAGACTACACTGAAAGACAAGCTCAGGCCATTGCGCACTTTGAGTACATGGGGGGACTGTTGGGTGATAATTGCATACATGCTTGCACTAGGAGATGGAACACCTTGTCCCACAGTCTGAAAATAAGGGAGTACCACTCCCCAACTAGGATGCGAGAGGCTCTGGCCAAAGTACCTCTCTACAAATAGTCAATGCAAAATCTAAAGGCCAGCTGGATTGACCTAAAGTAAAGTCCTCCATTACTTTTGGGACTGTTGGAAGGGGTCAAAGAAGAAGACGAGCACAAGAAGTGGGAGGAGGTAGAGAGAAAAGCAAGGTTTCATGACCAAGAAGAGGACATCACCTCAGAAGCGTGGGATGTTAGAGAGGTAGTCAAGGTTATCAAAGATGATGAGCAACACATTCAGCAGGGGGGTGATGATGAGCCCCAAAAATGGGTAACTTATTGGGCTCATTTTTCCTATTATTATCAATTAATCCACCATTCTTCATATTTCTATGCATGATTTTGAATAAATTTATGTTAATTGAATGAATAAGAATAGTCACTTGACCACAAAGTCTAATATGTGTTTATTGCATATTTTTGGAGATCTTTTGGACCAAGGTCAAGCATTTATGAGCCAGTTGACAGCCAAATACGGAGGGAAAAGGCTGAGGATTCATAGGAAGGGTGTCTCCAGTACTAAATGACCCCTTCCTCGAGTTCTCCACCATTAGCTCGGAGTTCAACAACCCAGCAATGATGATTTCAAGGGGCAGCCGAGCAGATTTTGTGGAGTGGTTGATTAACTGCAGTCTTGAGTAGACAAGCCCATAAAGTTAAGGAGGGTTGTTGGGAGTCCTCGTAGTGCATAATTAGGCAGGATTCAAGCCTTAGTAGGTTAGCCATTGAACAGTTGTTTTTCGCACATGAGTGAAGCTCTGCCTTTCAGCTCAACTTCGAGCTTTTGTTGCAACAATTTTGTGACATGATTCTTTTTTGAGTAATGGAGATAAATTTCACCTTGTACCAGCTATGAGCTTTCTTAGGAGGCTGTAGCTCTTGGGGTTGGGCCCAACCCAAGTGCCAGTACCTCCTTTGTGTACTTTTATGTGCTTTTGCTGCATTCATAGAATAATTTCTTCTATTTAGGTTAAAATCTTGCTTTGTTACTTAGGTTGATTTTGATGATTAAATAGGTTTTCATGCTTCAAGTTGATTTGACAGGTTGGAAAAGGAAAAGACCTACAAAAAATCCATCAAGAAATCCTTGATCTCATCTCTCCCTCCTTGGGACCATGAGCTGAGACCAAGGCATACTTGCTGCCACTAAAACACTATTTTTGCCTCTTCATGCAATTGCTAGTGTTAATTTTTTAGTTAGGAATGTTGATACCAGTTGTACTTGCATATTTAGAATCTGTTCTTACTTAGTTTCCATAGTTATATTGCATGATTTTCTACCAATAAACTTATTTTCATCATGTTTCTGGTTTTTAGATCAAATTATGTCAAAATAGCTAGATCTTTGGTTTTCCTAGTCTTTGTTTGATCAATTTTGGAAAATAGTGTGCAGAACACCTGTGATACCTCCCTACCTACCCTTCCTCCATTATACAACCTGCTACAACCCCTAATCCAAGATTCCTTCCCTTCCTTTGCCACACTTTTCCAATTTTCCCTAATTCCTACATTCTTGTGCAACATTGCTCCCTAAATCCTTGAGCAAATCCAACCACCTTCATCACTCCTTAGCTTCATTTACCAAGTCCTAGACCCCTTAACATCCTTACCTATCCTTCATTTCCACTTGTCCACCATTTTTCCACCATCAACTCTCCAAAATCCTCTTTCGGATCTTCGTGTAGAACATCCTGTAGAACCCTTGCAGACTCCCTATAGGAGTTCACGTGAGTGGATTTTCGAGATCTGATCATTGTGAAACTCTATGGAAGGGTGTTAGGGACCCCTTAGGACCTCTTCTCACTTTCCCAACCTCCTGCAAGCACCTACCCCATTTCCTTTCATCAATCAACCTCTGCACAACCAAAAATAGTTAAAGCACATGCATAATAATTCTACAAAATTACTCAAAAATGTAAAAATATGTTTTTTCCAAATTTTACTGCAGAAGTAGCTTAGTCACATGTATTTTGACTTTCTAAAAGTCAATGCCATCCATTTCCACTGCTTTCATCTCTTTTCTTGCACCGGTAGGGTTAGTCGGTAAAACTAGGGTTTGCTAGGGTTTGCATTCCTTTTCCGCCTTCAGCTTCTTTCTGCAAATTGACTAGCCTCTATTGAGTTAGCTTCCATCCATCACTATTAAAAGCTTCTTCTAAGAGCTAATAGAAGTTGACTTAAGCTCCTAATGGACTTTTTCTAGCTAATCAAGTGACAACCTGTGGCAAGAGCTAGTACTTGTGCATATAACACCTTCGCTTCCAAGTTTGTTATGAACAACCAGGTTGATAAAAATAAAGAAGGGAGTCCCAAGAGTTGCAGCATCATTGCTACAATATTGGGGCCCACCAATAGATTTGAAACATTGTCTTTGATCGACACCATTTCTTGCATTACCAAACTTGCAACAACCATTTGAGGTCGAGACAGATGCCTCTGACTATGCTATTGGGTCAGTCCTTACTCAACACAGGCATCCAGTGGCATATCATAGTGAGACCCTTTCAGACACAGTCTAGAAGTATTCCACTTATGAAAAAGAGATTTATTCCATTGTGCAAGCCTACCAACAATGTAAGCATTACATTTTGGGTAAGGAAACAGTCATCCACACAGACGACTGGCCCCTGCAATTCATATAGACACAAGGGAAGTTGTAGAATGATCTCCATAATAAGTGGTACACATACCTATAACAATTCTATTTTAATATCAAGTATAAGATGGGAAACACCAATAATGTTGCAGATTTCCTTAGTCGACCATTGATCATGGCATTAACCACCATGCTCAATTCTTGTGCGCATGAGACTTCTGATTGGCCACTTCTCTACAAGAGCGACCCAAAATTTTACCACACATACCAGACACTCTTAGAGGGTTAGAAAGTTCTAGATTTTCACCTCTAGGATGACCTATTATGTTGCCTAGGTCACCTTTGTGTTCCTTCAAGTGAGCGTGCCAAGATGATTTGGGAAGCACACTACAATCGGGTTGTTAGGCATTTTGGGGTCGAGAAAATGGTGGTAGTATTGCAAAATTATTTCTATTGGCCAAATATTTGATAGGATGTCGGGAAGTACATTAGATCCTACACTGCCTACGCCATTGACAAATTGACCATCAAGAAGCAAGGCCTCTATACTCTACTGCCTACCCCTAGATGACCTTGGGAATCCATATCCATGGATTACATATTGGGCCTCCCTTCTACTAAGCATGGAAACAACTGCGTTTTTATGGTTGTCATCAGGTTCTAAAATATGGCCATTATGGAAGCCTACAAGAAGAATATCACAACAAAAGCCATTGCTAAACTCTTCTTTGAACGAGTGTGGGTACACTTTGGGATCCCACAATCTATCATCTCAGATTGGGACAACAAGTTTCTCAGTACATTTTGGTCCAATCTCTGGTCGATGATGGACATGAAAATCACTAAGTCCACAACCTTCCATCCCTAAACTAATCCCCAGATAGAGGTTGTCAACAGGATGATCATACACATTTTTTGCATGCACAACTCAAGGAATCCATGCACATGGGATGAGAGCCTCCCCTATGATAAACACAACTATAACTAAGCTCTCTACAACTCGACTCGCCATAGCCCTTTTCAGGTGGGATTAGGATTCCTGCCACTATGTCCCATTGATGTTGCCATGCCATTTACAACTACTCAGGTCATGTCCAGTCTAGAACAGATAAGGCAAACAAATTCATTAAGCACATCCAACATATCCACCAGTAGGTCCATGACGTTATGGAAAAATCAAATGCAAAGTACAGGTAGCGATATGATCAACATTAGGTGCCACACAATTTTCAGGTGGGTGACAAATTCTGGTTGCATTTACAAAAGGAACACCTTACGTGAGCATATTAGAAACATATACCAGTTGGATATGGTCCTTACGCCATTACGAAGGCTGTGGGAGACAATGCATTTGAGCTCAGCATTCCCCCATTCCTTGGCTTGCACCGAGTGTAGAATGTGGACTGCCTTCAACCATAATTTTCACCATTACTATACTCATCCAACATTACAAAATAGCTCACACCAATAGAGTTGAACCCATATTGCATGGAACAAGCTACAACTAATTGGACCATGGACACAAAGATCAAGCACACTCACCAATAGAAGATCCAACTATATCGAGTTTTCAAAGCAGGTTAACTCCTTCACTGATACAAGTGGCTCACTAGGCGTTACAGGTCAATTTGGGTACATCACTCCCAACATTCAGCTTAGTACTATTAGGGCTCATAAAACCCTAATTGAGTTGCTACATGCCCTAGAAAAGTCATCACATTGAATGCCATCATTCCTGAGAGTTTCCTGGCCTGAAGTCATCCTGAAATTACTCCTTGAGAGACTAGCGCAACCTTAGTTAGGGGTATTTGTGCTGCAGAGCACTTAGGCCTATTCATGGCTTCTCTGCAGAGTACCTAGGCCGACTTTAACCTGCGTTGGGTGAGATTAAGCAAAACATTCATAGCGTTTTGGGAATATTCCTACATTCTAGACCATTCTATAAGATTCCCACCTACTATCCTCTCCTCTGAGCTTGAAATTGGATAGGGTAGGAATCAAATAAACTCCTATCCTCTCATCCCTTCCTCCATGGAAACTAACTCCCAAATTGGAGAACCATTCAATGGCAAATTTATGAAAAAACCACCTCCATTTCCTTATAAATTGAGCACTCATCATAGTGATCAGGGGTTGGACTTTGAAGAATTGTAAGGAGATATTGTTGGTTTGAGGTTTGAGATTGTAAGCAAGTATTGTTATGTTGTCGGAGTGTTGTGCTTTTGGTGTGACGAAGGATGGAATTCAATTTGGATGAGTGACATGGGACCAGAATTATTTGGTTGTAACTCTTCCTTCCACTTAATAATGTTGTTTACACTTTTTCCCATATTCTTGTCTTTATGTATATGATTATATTTGTGAATTCTTTCAATTCCATTTGCGTATGGTAGATAGATCTATTGCTTTGATTAGTTTTTGTCCTTTGTTTATGATTGAAGGTATTGATAGAGCAGATTCAGTTTGAGAAGGAGTAATAGGATCTTTTGAAAGGAGACAAAGGGAAGAAAAAGATAACAATTAGGTCACTTGTCTTATTTATCTTCTATAGGAAAAGGTCAAACTCTTTAATTCTATTATTCTAAGTGTAGCTACCCACTTAGGGAAGTTGTGTTTATCCATAGATGCAAAATTCCACATAATAAAATGGCAACCATACTGGTGAACGATCATCATTCCGGGTATTTTATCCTCATCCTAGTACACTCTAGTAGACTTTACTTGCCTCCATTTATCTTATTTTAACCATTTTTGAAGTGTTTTTTGGTTAAATATTGTGCCTAAAAGTCTCTTGAATGGCCTCTCTGGCACTAGCTCAGGATTGGTTTGGACATAGAGTGCTGCAGATCACCCTTGGCTTGATGACAGTGCTTTGAAGCACATTGTCTCCCATTCAGGGCTGCATTGATCCTCCTTAGGTCAAAAATTTCACCTTTTGCTTAGTTTTTTCCAAATTTCCTTTTGGTTTTGCTTGCTAAAAGATCAATGGTTGTTGTGTATCCGAAATAGATTTGGATTTCCTTTCATAGCCCTACGTTGGCCTTGATTTAATATTGTTTCTTAAATGATTTTTTTATCATTATCAATTCATTTTCAAAGTTATCTTAAAGTAGATTAATCTTTGCTAAAAGGAAAGTGTCGTAAAAGTCTTCATTTCTTCTGAAAAGGAACTGTTGTAAATCATGGAGGAACATCAACCCTTACCCCATTGTTCATGGAGGACAGTGAGTAAACTTCCTTTACCGCCTAAAGCTACACCTATCCGATCAAAGCAACCTCGTTTGACTGAATCCATTACTTCACAAACTTCTGGTTCTTCATCTGAATTACCAGAAAATCCTATACTGGTAAGTACTATGACTCCAGTTACTCCTGCAATTACTGGTACATCTGTTACTGAAGAGGAATATCCACAATTACATGAGGACAATAGAAGTAAACCTAGTGAAACAGTAACCCAAGTTGTCCAAAAAGAAGTTGATTTTCAACCCAAAGTTGCTCAACAAGCAATTACTTCTAAACATGAATATGTTCAACCAAAAATTGATCCTGAACCTATCATCGTTCAATAAGAAGTTACTTCTAAATGAGAATTTGTTCAAGAAGCCGAACTTGAACTTGTTGTTCTTTTACTAGAACACTTGGATCTTGAAGTTTAATAATCGAGAGTTGTTACCATACCAGAAGGTGATCGATTGGTTCATCCTCAGACATTTGTAACTGTCGAGATTTCCTCTTTACCTTGGGAACAAATACCATAAATCTATTATGGACTTGATGGTGAAATCCTTCCACCTAGTTTGATTTCGATGAAAGAGGAACTTGAGGAAGAAACACCTAGAACTCCATTTCATTTTGGAACTGGACTTTATCTTTATCCTCATACTCCTCATTTTACTACTCCATTTGACCCTGATTATTTTTAGACACCCATAGAATTTTTTAGGAAATTTATTTGGACATCTGACTATGGCAGATTCAACATCCCAGACTATACCATCTATTACAACTACAGAAAAATCTTCTATCACTACCTCTTCGATGTTTACTACAAAACCTCAGTCACATTTGTATGGTGTTTCGCTTATCCCACTGAGCTACAAATCTTTACCTGGAACCCACTCAAGTGTTACTTCTATTCTATGGTCTTCACCCATGTCTTCTATAGGAATTTTACCTGGTTCGTCATTAAAAAATATTGAACGACTTGACCCATCAAGTCAATATCAAGCTGGTTCATCTGGTTAGCCTCTAATGTATCTGCTTTACACTAGATTACCACCATACAGAGAACAATATGCACAATCTCCTTATCCTCAATTTTCTAGGGGGTGACAATATGGCAGTATGCCATCGTCTTAAGGTCAGCCTAGAATGAATGTTTTTCAGTGGTAGGCAACAATTCCCATTCAACCATGGCTTGTGTATCCATCAAAACCTATGCAATTTGTCTCATCCATACCTACTACATCTGTTTTTACAACTTTACCATAGTTGTTGGGTCCCCATAATACTAGTGATTACTCCATTACTATTGTAGTTGTACCCCTTATTATATTGATGTACCCATGTAGTGCCCATATTGTTACTATTGTGCCCCATATAAGCCCACTATTGTTATTATTGTGCCCTTACATTATTATTGTTATGTCAGCTCTGATTATGTTATGACCCCTTAGACTCCTATATATAGAAAGGAGATCTTTTCATTTGTATCATCCAAGAATTTTTCGTTTATGTAATGTAAAGGAGGTTTCCCCCTTGAAGAGGTTGAATTCTAAGGCGTTGATCTATCTTTTCTATCTTTTCTTGAACTGGTTTCAAAACATTTGGTATCAGAGCTTTGGATTCTAGGATTTCGTTGCTCCAAACAGGTTATCGTGGTATTTTTGCTATAACTTTTTTTCTGGGAAATTTCAGAAGTTGAAAAAAAAAATCATTTGAGAAGATATTGCGCTAAATCTCGGGTCCAAATTTCAAAGCGTTTCACGCTATATTTATGGAGATATGATCTAAGGAAGTTGGTCTTTTTGCAGAGTCCTGAATTACATTCCAAAAAAGTGAGCTAGGGAAAATCGTCATAACTGTTTATCTGAGCATTGGATTGAAATTTTGTAAGAAGGTGCAGAAAGGGGATAGACGGTAGTTTATTATACATATTTTTCAAAGCTAAAGGTAGAAACAATGACTCGTGGCACATCGTACAAGTTCGCTCTACTAAACTAGTTTATAATTAGGTCACTGTGGGAGATTTCGCATAACTCTTACTTGGAGAATCCAATTTGGATCAGATTGGTGGCATTGGAAAGAGGACACAGAGGGATATCACAGATCATAATTTTAGAACTGGATGATTTGAATGTGCAGAGATACATCAGAGGCAATATTGAGCTCCTACAAAGTAAAAAAAAGGTGTGTAGATTCTTTTAAATTTTTGCTTAAGATTGGTTTGAAATTTATTTTGAAGGAATTCAAAGGGCATAGTAGAGCATTATTAATGGTAATCGATGCCCCGAGGAAAGAAAATTCAAACACCTAGTAAGGAACCTGAAATCTCTAGCATGACTCATGAAGAAGAGGAAGAAATGCAACATGATATATCAAAATTACAAGACCAAGTGCAACAATTGTCCCTTGCACAAAAAGGAACAGACTCTAAGATGGATGGTTTAAAGAAAGGTGTAGAAGCTACAATGGACTGTTTAAAGAAAGGTGTAGAAGCTAAGATTATTGACGTGGAAGCTAAGATGGATGATTTGAAGATAGATTTGAAGAGAGGCATGGAAGATTTGAAGACATATTTAACAAAGCTTCTACAAGAAATGCTTACTAATGGTGAAAGGGTAGTAAAGGAAACTCATGATGAGAACAAAAGAAATGTTAATCATTATTTCATAGACTCTAATGTGGGATCGAAAACCCACCATATTCCAAAAATTGATATCAGGAAGTTTGATGGCAAGGATCCCACAACATGGATATTACAAATGGAGCCATTTTGCGATCTCAATAATGTGCAAAACACACAAAAGGTACGTATGGAAACTTTATATTTGGAACCAAATCAGTTTGTATGGTATCAATGGCTTTGCTCTCGTAAACAATTATCACTTGGGCAATTTTTACGGAAGAATTGATGGCACATTATGAGGATACAAAAAGAAACACTTTTTTTAGCCAATTGATAAGTCTCAAACAAAAGGGTTCAATAATGGAGCACATTGAGGAGTTCCAAAAATTGAACATCAGGGTAAAAAATATTCCAGAGGATCCTAGGATTGATGTGTTCATAGGGACTTTAAATAATATCCAACATGATGTTTGCCTTTGGGAACCTGATTCATTAGAGAAGGCATTAAGGTTAGCAAGAAAAATGGAAAGCAAAATTATGGCAACCAGGAAGCATACCACTCACAACTATAAAGACGGAAGTGTTGCTGCCCCTAGTCTTCCACAACCTATAAGGTTGACACCACAAAAATTGGAAGAAAAAAGAGCAAAAGGGCTTTGTTACAATTGTGATAGAAAATACACTAAAGGTCATAAGTGTGCTGAGAAGAATTATTCTACATAGATTGTGAAGAGGAAGAAGAAAAGGAGCAAGAAAGGTCAAAAGAAGAGGATATACTCTGGAACAAAGCCTAAATAAAAACAAATGAACCCGACCATACCTTGTAATGCATTGGCAGGAATTACCACTCCTAAAACCATCAAGATAGAAGGACAAATCAAGAAGAAAAAGGTAATAATGTTGATTGATTCAGGAAGTACCCACAATTTATTCATTGTAAGGTAGAAAAAGAATTGAATTGCTTCCTATATCCAGCAACAGAGTGTAAAGTGATGATTGCAAATGGAGGAACAATAAATTGCTCTGGAAAGTGCCATAATATCAAGCTATCCATGGGAGAATATGTATTGACTAGCCCAATGCTTTCCATTCCAATGGGAGGTGCTGATGTTGTACTAAGAGTACAATGGCTACAATCCTTGGGGACAATAGCTTTTAATTTTCAAGAACTTTTCATGAAATTTTCTGTGGAAGGAAAGGAAGTTGAATTAAGGGGTATTGCAGGGAAACCAGGAAAGATAATCAGCTCTAATGGTATGACAAAGCTTCTAAAAAAGGAGCAAAGAGGTGTAATTGCACAATTATGTTCACTAGATGTTTCAACATCGGAATCATCTATTTATCCAGATCTCCAAAAAGTCCGGGACAATCATTCCAAGGTATTTGAGACTCCCAAAGGTCTCCCACCTATGCGTGATCATGATCATACTATTCATCTGATTCCAGGAAGTGTTCCTCCAAACATCAGGCCGTACAGATATCCCTATGTCCAAAAGAGTGAAATTGAACGTATGGTTGCAGAAATGCTAGAGGCTGGTATAATTCAACCAAGTCAAAGTTCTTTCTCTGCTACAGTAGTATTGGTGCAAAAGAAGGATGGATCATGGCGCATGTGTCCGGATTATAGGGAGCTCAACAAGCTCACTATTAAAGATAAGTTCCCCATTCCTGTCATTGATGAATTACTCGATGAATTGCATGGATCAATTTACTTAACCAAGTTAGATCTTCATTCAGGATATCATCAAATCAAAATGAACACTGAAGACATTCCGAAAACAGCATTTAGAACTCATGAGGGTCATTATGAATTTTTGGTCATGCCTTTTGGCCTTACCAATGCACCTTCAACATTTCAAGGTTTGATGAATTCATTTTTCAAACCATTCCTTAGAAAATTTGTGTTAGTATTTTTTGATGATATACTAATCTACAACAAGTCTTGGAAGGATCATGTTGAACATGTTGACAGGGTGCTACAACTATTGGAGGAGAAACAATTATATGCCAAAAGATCCAAATGTTTCTTTGGAGTCCAGGAGGTGGAATATTTGGGTCATATTGTATCTCATGAAGGAGTTAAGGTAGACCCTAGCAAAATTAAAGCCATTAAGGAATGGAAAAGTCCCACATCCATAAAGCATCTGAGAGGATTTCTTGGGTTGACAGGGTATTATCGCAAGTTTGTTAATAATTATGGGAGAATAGCAGCACCTCTAACAACATTATTGAAGAAAGATGCATTTTCATGGACTCCGGAAGAAACACAGGCCTTTGAACATCTTAAAGAGGCAATGTGCCAAGCACCGATCTTAGCTACACCGGACTTCACAAAAACCTTTATTGTGGAATGTGATGCTTTGTTGGACACCTAATCCTCAATGGGTTAGTGTGGAAGCTGAATGGACAAAAGGAGTCCAAGAGACCTTGGGATGTGAATCCCAACGGTCACATAATGTACTATAAATGTATATCATTTGTGAATAAAAATTGTATTTCATGTTTTATCTTTCATATTTCTCTTGCTGTCCATGTGTGTTTAACATGGTATCAGAGCCATGATGTGTGGCCTGTGTAGTTTTCTTCCTCAGGGTTTATCCTTTAGTTAAAAAATGAGATGTTGTTATTCCCTGAGCAACTAGTCTGAGTTGCCTTGAATAGTGCTGGCCGAGTCTTCATTACCTGCGTTCTGTCTGCCACAGCTGCGCTGCCCTGACATATTCTATTTATGATTTTTGCATACGCTCAGACCCCAAACCGTTTCATATTCCCTGACCAGCTTGACACCTCTATCCATAACGCGCTGCTCTTCAGCGTTTACAACGACCTCCTTCTTTTCGTTCAGCTCTTCTTCCTGCCTTAAGCCATGAGGTTTGGTAGAAGTCCCTACATGTATTTCTTCAACTGTTGAGAAGTGCCTGTGCCCTGTGGGCTTGCCCTTGAATTACGGGAAGAGGGGATCCGAGCTTGCACTGAATTTACTCTATACTACCTGACGTAATTCAAATAATGTTTCCTATTAATAAATGGTGTATAATTATAAATTTTCCTTGTATTTTTATCGCATCTCATAAAATCTGAGCTTGCACTGAATTTTGCATCATAGCACGTAAAAAACAACTATCCAGCAAATGGGGTCACCGAGTCCATTACTTGTTTCTCGCTCTAAAACATATCGAAGTTCCCTCATATTTTGATTTGACCTAATGGGTTGAAGCGTTCCAGAGTTTTTTATTGTTCAGGCTATCATGCCATGTCCTCCCTGTAAAAGCGTTGTACATGCGTTTTCAACCCATTTCTCTCGACGACAATTTTTCTTCCAATAAATTCCAGCTTTCAATCTATCTTGTGTGATTTAGATTTGTGTATTTTTTCTTCTTTGAGGCATTTTTATGCCGATTTGGTGAAACGAAACTTGGAAGGCCCTGAGCTAGTTGGAATATGTGTGAACTATTACTTTTAAATGTAATTACTGAACGCTGGTGCAGAAAATAGATCAAAACAATTTGTCAGTTCTATGTGCAGTACAAAGGATGGAATGTTGAAAACTGGATGCGAAAGTAGTAAGCGTTGCGTGGCCAGATTTTCCATGGAGGTAAGTGAATGAAATAACAAGCTTTTGTTTGCGTTGAGATTTTGGTGTCATTTAAAAACTGGAACAGAAGATTGTGCAAGTCCACGTGCAGCGTGGAGACATAAATAAATGTTCATAGAAGAAATCAAAATTTGTTATACCGATTCATAAACATGGCAATGAAGATATGTTGTGTGAGAAATGATAACCCATCAAAGCATATTTTGAAATCGATCTGCATCAATAACTTATCAGTTGAATTTTAAGAGAGAAAATGTGGATACACTAGATATGAAGTGATTTCAAAAGGGAAAGGGTGCACATCAAAGTTTGGGTTTTCATACTTTCCAAGTACTGAATTGAGTGCGTTAAAGTAAAAGGTGCATGATTTGGTTCTATGAATTGAATGATGAGTATGAAAGTCTATACTCATGGATTGGAAATGAACTTTTGTATAAAGTTATGTTTTAAGATTTGTGATTTGGATTTTATAAAAGCCCTATGAAATAGGAATAAGTTATGATGAAAGTATGTGAGTTAATCATGGAAGTATGGTGAAAGTTTGGGATGATGTGTATAATCTCATGTGAATATTGGCATGGTTTAATAAGCATTTGAGTATTTTTTTTGCCTGAAGGTGAGTGGATCGATATTGATAATATTGAATGATTTTGAACATATATTGGAAATCTTCCGCAGGTTGAAATGGGAAAGTGTGAATTGGCCAGTGATTGAAGTTTTTGATTTGGTAAATGTTGGGATGCATTCTTCTATGTTTTAGATATTAATGATCCTGGGTATTGCAGGCCTAGCCCTGCGTCACCTTTCCTCATTGTTTCACTATTTTTTGAGGATTAAAAATGGCTCCAATTAGTGCAATATTAGAGTTAGTGGACAATCTAATACTCTCTAATATGAATAATATAGTCAAAATCAGCAAGGATTTTCTCTCAGAAATTCAGACATGTCTAAAAAATGCACAGGAAAAGATTGATTTTTTGCAGCTTGAATCACAGCTACAACAAGAAGAGATACGTCAAAATAGACACCATTATGAACCTGTTTTTGTTCAGAACAATGAGACAACCACCCATTAGCAGCATGTTAATAATGTTACAATTCATTCAGATTTAGTACCAAACAAAGCATAAAGGTTACATGCAGATGCAGAAGTTCAGTCTGCACTTCCCAAGCCCATCATCAGACCTTGGGAACAACTTGTCCACAACAAGCACAGAACTGGTCTTGGATATGACAAGGACTTGTCCTTTCATATTCCAGACTACGCCAAGCCCATTCAATTTTAGAGTGTTGGATTCATTCATGACAGTTCATCTGCTCCTCATGATAGTTCATCTCCAGGTGTTCCAGACTCTGCTCCTCTTCCACAGCAACAACAACAACAGATCATGAAATGCCAACATTGTGATCGAGTTGGCCATCTGAAAGATCATTGTTTTGATCTTCATCCATGTAAGCACTGTCATAAAACCACCCATTCTTCACACAGATGCTTTAGCAACAAACGTCCTGCAAGAACAAAGATTCAACTTGGTTGGATCGCTTCTTGGCAATGGGCATCAACAACCAAGAAGATATTCCAAACACATGTCAGAACTTTCTCCAGAGTATTGAACAGTCTTGCAGTTGAGTTTTCTCCATCATCTCACCTTGTATCTGACAGGGAGGGAAATGATGGTCATCTACAAGCTTCAGAGTCACATCAAGTAAGCCTAAGCCACAACCTTCCACACCAGTTTCAAAGTTGTAGCCAAAGACAAATATCCCCGTGAACATGCCTTTAGTGGGCAATATGGGACACTTCCTCTAGCAGAAAACTTCAGCTTCTTGCCAGTTTTAGAAGAGTTCCAGGAACAAAATTGAGAACACTTCCTCTAGCAGAAGACTCCAGCTTCTTGCCGGTTTTGGAAGAGTTCCAGGAATCGCATTAAGCATTCCAAAGTTTTTGGTCATCCTTAAACCATCACAGGTTGAGACTTACCTTTTGAGGTTGAAGTTTTACCTTTTATGCGGGGTGAGACCTCCCTTTTATGGTTGAAGGTTTCCTTCTTTAAAACAATAGGATCACTTCCTCTATCAGAAGACTTCAGCTTCTTACCAGTTTTGGAAGAGTTCCGGGAACTGCACTAAGCGTTCGAGTGTTGGTGGCCATCCTTAAACCACCGCTCTTTATACCAACATTTCAGAGAGCACATTTAGCCTAGTGCTGCCATGCATATTTGCACATTTTGTATTATAGCTCTCTTCTTGGAATCATACATAACCCTTCGGATTAAGGGGGGGAATGTTGGACACCTAATCCTCAATGGGTTAGTGTGGAAGCCGAATGGTAAAAAGGAGTCCAAGAGACCTTGGGATGTGAATCCCAATGGTCACATAATGTACTATAAATGTATATCATTTGTGAATAAAAATTGTATTGCATGTTTTATCTTTCATATTTCTCTTGTTGTCCATGTGTGTTTAACATGCTTCAGGAAATGGAATTGGTGTTGTTCTAATGCAAGATGAAAGACCCATTTCTTTTGAAAGTCATCCAATCAAGGAAAAGTGTTTACACAAAGCTATTTATGAGAAGGAAATGTTCGCAATACTCCATGCACTTAAGAAATGGAGACCCTACCTAATGGGAAGACACTTCAAGGTAAAAACGGATCATGATAGCCTTAAATATTTTTTAGAACAAAGATTATCCTCT